>MU124068.1:0-21865 GCA_014904935.1 Melanogaster broomeanus
ACGTGATACTACGCTAATAAAGCCTTACATAAATGATGATGATGATGATTATTTGGCTAACTACGCTAATAAAGCTCAGGTACATGTACCTCGTTACTAGGCTACACCTGAGACAATGTCGAAAAAACCCGTAGCTCATAATCCGGAAACAAATTTCGCCTGTGCACACGTGTTTGAATGGCAAACAGACTTCAGAAATATTTAAAAAATAGACTTAGATTTGTTGCGTGGACATATTGTTCAATTCATATCCTGAAATTTTTTGGGGGGAATATCCTTGATATGATGACGAAGATTTCCGGCGAAAATATTTTAGGCAGATGCAAACTTTTATCTCGAATATAATCACATTTCTTTTGTAAGTACATATTTCGGATAAATATCCACACATTGACTAGTGAGCATATTCTCTGTGTGGAGCCAATTCCGTACAAACTCAAACTCTGTATTACAAATATATGCAAAATAGTGATATGAATTTTCCTAGGGATTTATTTGGTTCATATTTTCCCTATGATCTTGGATATTCTTGCATGGCATTCTCGGCATGAAAGATGCAAAATTTGTTGGTATGCCAATTATTGCATTTGTCAAATGATCTGGCATGTGATCAGACAATAAGCATAGTTATAATCTTATCTCTGATTTAAGATTATGACATACCCTGGTGCACAGGGTAAATTTGTTTGCGCATATTTTTCAACTTGGGTCCTTGTACATATTTAGTGTTTGAAAGTCCAGTCCTAGGACCGGAAAAAGACCGAGGACCAAACCGGACCGGGACCAAACTTGACCACACACTGGCTATTCTTGAAACCGGTCTGTCTCGGTTTCGGTCTCGGTCCCTCACTTTTTTTGGCTGGCACAGAACCAGCTGAAGACCAGTTCAGACTAGTCTGAACCGGTCTTCACTCAACCGGTCTTCGAGGACCAGTTGCTTGAAAGTATTGACAAAAATTTTATTACTACATAGTGTCTGACCTGTGATATACAACTATATGACTTGAATTATAATCAATATACATCATATTGCTTCGTCAACGGCGCGTGGCTGTGCAGACATGTTGTGTTGTTGGAGTCGTGGCTATGTTGTATTGTTAGTGGTCTGGGGTGCAGGCTTGGCTGCATGGACATGTTGGAGTCGTGGCTGTGGGCTTCGTCAACAGCTCACGGCTGTGCTGTTGTGGTGTGTAGATGGGGTGCGCGGTTGGCTGTACGGACATGTTGCGTCGTCAGTGGTCCGGGGTGCAGGGTTGGCTGCGCAAACCTGTTGGAGTCATGGTGGTGGGCTTCGTCAACAGCTTGTGGCTGTGTTGTTGTGACGTGTAGGTGGGGTGCATTGCATTGTCAGAGTCGCAGCTGCATTGCATTGTCAGAGTCACAGCTGCATTGCATCGTCCGTGGCTCGCGGCTGTGTTGCGTCATCTGTGGCTCATGGCTGCATCAGCGGTAGTCATGAACCAGTAACCATGTTTGATCAAGTTCTTGATCAAGTAATCAGTCAAGTCACGTCCAGTGAGATCGAGACGGAGGATAGCATGGGGAAGAGCGAAACCCTCGTAGATGACATCAGGGAAACGGTGAAGAAAAGCTATAACCAGATAGATATGATAAACAAGCATCAATATAATATGATTGGATAATCCTTGAAATAACATTATCTTCCAATATCTGTCAATTGTCAAGTTAATATCAAAAAGCCACATCTCTGATCCTGCAATTCCAGAAAGATAGTTTCCTTATAGTGGAATATAGCCCTAGAGGTACATGTTACAAATGTACCAGCCATTATCTTTTCACACTCAATCTGATATGTGTTGATAAGATTATTATCATCATGGTGTAATTCCGAAAAAGAAATGTCATTATGTTATCAGCAATATGTTATTTGGTAATCAGTTATACTTACCAATCAAACCAACCTCATGATGATATATAATGATATTTTATGATAAGTTATTGCTCAATTTGCTTCATCTTGATGTTCAATTACCTGTATCTATCATAACTGTCATTGAACAACCTACCAGTAGCCAGAGGTGTGGGAAAATTTTTGTAAGCACTGTATAGTTGTTAGTTTATAAACCCATCCTTCTTGACTTTCTAAGTTTCTTCACTCTTGTCTCTGAGTTCTTACTCAGGTCAGAGTCACTACCAACAAGGTAAGTTGTTGATTCACAAATTGGTAAGTCCACTTATATATGTGTGATGTCATTTGTAAGTGTTCTTTTTATTGTTTTTTATATAGTCTGTAGTTCTAGATTATATGGTAGTCTATAATGCTGGTAGTCTATGATGCTCTAGATAGTTATGATACTCTTTGCAGAATAAGATTTCTCTTATGTTTTACACAAGGATAAATATGAGTGATCTTATGAATGATGTACAATATTTTTTATTTTTTAAAACATGATGAACAAAAGATATTCCCTGGTGAAGAAGATAGTGCTAGATAATTTATGTAAGCCTTTTGAAACTGATCATATATGAAAACACAATCAGAGTGTTGTTTATGACACTGCAGATATTGATGATCTATACTAATCACATAGATGTATATTGACTGCACCCTATGACTGATAGATTTTTATCTATGCTCTCATCTTAGTCCAGGGTTATCTGACATGAGCTGAGTGTGTATCATTCTGATGTTAATTATAGAGTATTTATAAAGGATAATCCTATATATGGGTATAGCTTTTTTCACCGTTTCTCTGATGATGGGGAGGGGTGTGCGGTTGGCAGTGCAGACGTGTTGCGTCGTTGGCGCCGTGGCTGCATTGCGTGCTGGGTTGTCGAGGCAGACCGAACCGAACCGGACTTTTAATCACTATACATATTCGTCCTTGTCTCAGGTGTTAGCTCATGGGACAGTGTCAAGTCTGGGTCTTCTCCGGCTAAGTCTGGGATGTAACTCCGGTCGGGGTAGCGTACAGAGCACAGAAGTAAGGGGTAGACTGCTTTGGATTCAACTACTTGAGGCAGAGAGTTGATCCCTTGCGTAGACTCCAGTCTAGACAGATCAAGGAGAAGAGACTAAGTTGATCTCAGACTAGAGACTACTGGACAAAGTATCTACAGATTAAATACTACAGGGGGAACACAGGAATGCGCAGTCCGGTAATCCGGAGACCGGGAGATGAGTAAGCTATTAGTAAGACAGGACCAAGGCACAGTAATTAGTAAGACAAGTCTGGGACAAGAGAACATACGAGAAGCCAGATGTGAAATAACAGTCGGAGATAAAATGGGGCGATGACAGGCACTGCCATGCTCACTAATCAAGATCTATACTGAAAACAGGACTGGGGTTGAGTCCAGGGCCGGGAATGCGCGAGTGTGGCCGGAGATGCGCGAGTGTAGCTGGACTCAGGAATAGGGGTCCGGACATGGATGTGACAGTATCCCCCTCTTAGGGCCGAACCCTTGAGGCCACATGATGACAATGCTGAGTTTGAAAATTGGCCTCGTCTGAGGGAGAAGGGTTTGACCGGGTTTTCACTTGACCCAATCATTCTATACTGCAAAAAAAAATGTCTTCTGCTTCAAAATCTATTACTCCAGCTCCTGCTATGTCCGGTATCGACTGGACTCGGTGCAAGACGCAAGAGCTCGACTCGGATGTCGAAGATAATGATGACGTGGCATTGGCCAAAGCCAAAGAGCGTTGCCAGTGCAAGGTCGAGAAGAAACACCAGGAGGATGAAGAGAGGCGTCTCCGGGAAGAAGAAGAGCAACGTTGCCGGGAGGAGGAGGAGAAGCATCTCTGGGAGGAACAAGAGGCAGAGGCTGACCGTAAAAGGCAAGAGGTGGAGCAGAAGAGGCAGGAGGAGCTACGAGAGTGTGAGGAGGTGCAGAGGAAGGCCGCTGAGGCCACAAAAAAGAGGCAGAGGGAGGAGGGTGAGGCCGGTGTCACACACCAAAAGTGTTGGTGATGTGAGCATGAAGAACGGATGAAGAAGATACGACTCAAGCATATGCCAAGTGCAGATCATGAGAACAGAATGTTGTTTTCATGCGTCGCACTGGACCTATGATGACGAAGAAGACATGATCAAGTGCAGAAAGACGACTACAAGAACAGTGCAGTCATCCTTCGCACTGGAGGCAAGCGACATGGTCGAAGAAGAAAAGATTTTACCCGTTACACGTTCAAAATTGCAACATTACGGCATCCCGGCCAAGATCCCGCTGATCCGATCTTCTCTTCCAAAATAGAAGGATCTTCGCTTCACTCAAACTAGAAGGCGGCAAACCTTAAGCGCCCATGCCAGCATTGATGCATGTTTTTCATTTGCCGTTCATTTGCCATCCGACTTCTCTGCCATCACACCTGCCATCACCATTCATTTCCCATCACACCAATATGTCATTGCCATCAAGCGCTTCCTGAATACACGAGTTCGCTCAATCTAATGGTTATGCACATGCCATCGGCCAGCCGCTTGACAACCAGTCAACGCCAGCATGGCTTATCACGTCAGTCCTACAGCTTGATCAAAGACAGATCGTCCTCCACGTTGTCCCTCTCCAATCCGCTTATGGAGAATTCCTTCCTCCATCTTGCAATGTCTACATCGCTCGCTCTCTCATCCGGTTGTCCAAATTTCGCCAGTTGCAATATTCCCTCCTTTCATCATGGCAGCCAGACAACTCGCACGAACTCTCAGACTCTATTCAACCTGTACGCTCTCCCACACCTTCTGTTCAGCAGAGACAGGACGAATCCCCTTCACCAATCATCTTCCTCAATCTCAGTTCCACTCCCTCGCTTTGATTAGCACTCAGTCATTGCACGCTTACAGAGGAGCTGGAACTGTACAAGGGACACCAGAGTTCATGCACACAGGAGACATAGGACGTTCATGGGACACTCATGGGACACTACTGGGATACTGATGACATCATCGTGTCTATGGCAACACAGCTTGGCCTGCTTAGTCATCCACCCTGCCTTGCTCAGTCAGCACTTCATCATTTGCTCACTCATCCTCCATCATGCTCTATCATCCATCCCTCTCTTACTCATCCGCTTCGTCAGCACACACACAGCATGACTACATCATCCTTACTCAGCCTCTCCTTGATTACTCAGGAGCTCCACTTTGCTTACTCAGAAGCATAGCCATGCATAGTCATGCACAGTCAAGCTGACTAATTTCCCTATTTTGCTTACTAATATTCTTCTCTTTATTACTCATCACTCTCTTTCGCTGCCATTAGTACGCATGAGCGTACAAAGTCTCCAGTAGTATATAAACCTACCTACTTTCCCTGTAAATAGACAGTCACTCTCTGATAGTCACTCCCAATTCAAGTTCAAGTTCAATCTCAAGTCTAGCCTCAGTGTAGGCTTCGTCTATTCGTCATTTGAAGTCAAGAGGACTTCACCCCTATTCCACGCTTACATCATCGTCATCTGAAGTTTAGAGGAATTCACCCCTATCCATCTACGCTTACATCGTCATCATCTGAAGTCAAGAAGACTTCACCACTACCCATCCCTCACCCTACTCCTCGACCAGGAATATCTTTACCACCCCGAACAACCAGACACCGGCCGTTCAACGACAGTTCCGCTAGGGTCTGGGCTGTTGGTTTGTGTTGGTTTTCAACATAGATCCTCAGTGCGATTCACACCGGGTCGAGTGGTGCCTGGGTCCCAGGAATATGGTGAGTTCGTCTAAATTCTTTAATGTCTAGATGTATTGATTTCAATTTCCCTAGCAGCTGTCTTCGCTGCGCATGGGCTGGAGTCCCGTGCGAGTTTACCAACGATGGGAACAAATGGTGAACCACATGTGACCGGTGCACGAACATGAGGGAGAAGTGCGAGTGGCCAGAGATGCACGCACCCGGGGCTGGAAAAGGGATGGGCAAGGGTAGGGAGGTTCTGACGTCACCACGTCAAGGCGAGAAGAAGAAATGAGTTCGCAAGGCGAAAGTGCAAGATGACAATGAGGTGGAGATCGTCAGGGAGAGCAGGTCAGGGGTTGGACCCAGTTGGATATCGCTAGACCGGCTGGTCATGGCGATTGAGGAGATGAGCGACCGGTTGGGGGAACTGGTGCAGGCGCAGAGGGAGTTGACACAGGCATCAAGGAAGGCCAGGAGGGCCTTGGAGGCCTTTGTAGACGAGGCCGTCATTTGTGGTGTGCCGGAGGAGTTCTGTGAGGAGTCGACGGACAAAGAGGAAGTCGACGAACAGGAGTTGGACGAAGATTTGGCCGGGTTGGACGAAGAGTTGGTGGAGAACCCAATGAGTCCACCCAAAAATAGGGTACAGGAGTCCGGTGGTAAATAGTTTTCGCATGTAACGTATATAGAATGCGAATGAGTTGGCTGGTCCAAAAGGATGTGTGCTGGGGTGAATACTGGCCGGGATTTCAGAGATTTACCCCAAGGCATAGCCACTATCCCCCTCTTTGGGGTAGACGTCCCATCGTCTACTGGTGTGTCGGGCTGAGCAATGGGTGTACAGGGCAGGATTCCTGGAGGGAGTGAACAGATTTTGTGACCAGATTTGTGTCATCCAAGATAAAATTGACTGGGGTGGTAGAATGAAGAATAGACCAGTGCTGGAATTCTCAGGGAAGGTCCGGAGAGCACTAAGCTCTACCAGAGATGGGTAGATAGGTCCAAGAGGTTCCCTCGAAATTACATACATGCACAACTGGTGGCAGCAGAAACAGGGAAGAGAGCAGAACAGGCAGGGTGTGGAGTCTGATGAGTCGACAGGATGACCAGGGTACCCAAGGCACGAAGCCAGGGGTCAGATGTGGCCGGAATGGCCAGGGACAGAATTGGCCAGGAGAGGCTGGGGTTGTCGACAGGGGGGGTTGGCATTCTTTGTGCAGGAGTCCGGAATTAGGTACTACTCAATACCCGGGCAAATCAACGGATTGCAAAGTGGGTGAGTCAGTTATATCCAGGGACATGTTACACACAGAACCCAACGAAATAGGTCATAGGAGTGACCTCACCGGGGACCGGAAACGGGATTGAGAATGGCTGTGGTGGTCACGAAGGTCGTCAGGAGTTAAAAGTGATGGGGGGCAGGAACAGGATGACAGGGAGTGTGGTGGGTAGACCCGGAGTCCACGAGAGTATGGAGCCCGAAGGCCAGAAATCAGGGGGTCAGGAAATCAGGAACAGAGAGTGGATGCATTGAGTAGAAAACCTCTTTGATAGCACAACTGGAGTCAATGCAAGCCTAAATTGTGTGGAGGCTGGAGGACTGCTCAATCCAAGTCTGACTCTGGTGAGTCAGAACCCGGGTCAGAGGCTGTCTCATTGGCAGCCTGGACCATAGCTTGGATTCGTTTGACGCACTTGTTTACAAAATGTCCATCGTCGCCACAGAATAGGCACAGATTGTTGTCACGACAATGTTGGCGTTCAGCCGGGGTTGGATCATCTAAGTCCGGTTTGGAATTGTCAGGACCGGACTGGTCAGGGGGTGGTGTGGACGAAGTGTCACTATGGGACTGGTTACCGGGGTCTAAGGGGGGCAGAGGACTGGTAGCGTGCTGGGTTTCTTGTTTATGCTCCCAGTAACGAGCATCAATATCTTGGGCGAGGTGACGAAGGTCACCTAGAGTTCGGGTTTGCCAACATGGCAAATATCATCCTTGATGCGGTTTGGAAGTCTGGAGTAGAAATGGTAGTGGAGTGCACCATCTCCATAGTCCTGGACTTGGGACACGATCCAGTTAAACTCGACAACATACTTGTTTATGTGCTGATTATCCTTCATCTGAAGGGTGTCGAGTTGAGTTTCCACATCGGTGATGGGATCATGGGGTCCAAAAATAGATTGGAGCTCGATGATGAAGTCTTGCCAAGAATTCATCCAGAGGGGTTGATCATCCGGGGTATCCATTGTGAGCAAGTCCGGCTCGAACCATTCGAGGGCCATGCCCTTCAGGTAGGACTGAGCAAAGATAACCTTTGCCCAGTCTGTCTGGAAGGCACAAGGCCGATCTTGGAAATTTAGTTTACAACGGACTAGAAATGTCTGGAGATCCTTGGGGTCGGTGCCATCGAAAGTGTCAGGCTCCCTGACTTTTGTCCTGGGAGAGGACAAAGAATCAGTGCGATGGGAGAGCGGTCAATGGCCAGGGCAAGATTGCGGAACAAGGTGAGACCTGGGTCTAGATCTTTGTCATCGTTGTTACTCGAGCTATCTCTGGGGTCGCTGTTGTCCAGGTTTGGACGACAAGGGAGGATAGGGGGTCGGGATCCCCGGTTCGGAAATCTTGGCTGAGGAGGGCGTGACGTGGGGGTGACAGGAGTGAGGGGAGAAGACCTTCTCGCAGAGAAGCTTCTGAAAGTGGTAGGGGCTACCGGGGTGCGTCTCGTACTAGCCAGTGCTTGTAGTGCGGCTTGACAACGTGAATCAGATGCTGAGGTGGATGCCTCGGCAGGTCGGGGATGAGAACGGGGGTTCATAATGATGATAGGTGAAAGGAGTCGAGATGTACAAGGATTTTGTCAAGTGAATGACTGGATTGTGTGAGCCTACACAAGAGGGAGTCTGAAATACTGTCAAGTCCGGGATGTAACTCCGGTCGGGGTAGCGTACAGAGCACAGAAGTAAGGGGTAGACTGCTTTGGATTCAACTACTTGAGGCAGAGAGTTGATCCCTTGCGTAGACTCCAGTCTAGACAGATCAAGGAGAAGAGACTAAGTTGATCTCAGACTAGAGACTACTGGACAAAGTATCTACAGATTAAATACTACAGGGGGAACACAGGAATGCACAGTCCGGTAATCCGGAGACTGGGAGATGAGTAAGCTATTAGTAAGACAGGACCAAGGCACAGTAATTAGTAAGACGAGCCCGGGACAAGAGAACATACGAGAAGCCAGATGTGAAATAACAGTCGGAGATAAAATGGAGCAATGACAGGCACTGCCATGCTCACTAATCAAGATCTATACCGAAAACAGGACTGGGGTTGAGTCCAGGGCCAGGAATGCGCGAGTGTGGCCGGAGATGCGCGAGTGTAGCCGGACTCAGGAATAGGGGTCCAAACATGGATGTGACAGACAGACGTAGAGGAGAAGACGAGGAGGGGAAATAGAAAGATAAGTACAAGTATGGCAATGTAAACTAGATAAAATTTTCTAAGTGTTCAGGTAGAAAGACGTTGAGTGCAGGCAAGGTGGAACAAGAAGCAGGCTGAGCAGCCGTGACACGTTGCTTGAATTCTCCCCAAATATGGCCTGCCAAACCGTTAAACGTATGGAGTGAGTGTGCCAGAGATTCGCTAGGTGGGATAAGATACTAGGCTCGTCAAGAGTGGGGAGCATTGCTGAGGTCGAGATCAATGAGGTAAGGTATTTGTCAATTCAAGATGGTCTATCAATTGAGTTAGTATGTAGGAAAACAGTGATGGATTGGAAGAGAATCACCATGCTGATATACCAGCCATGGTGATTAGTGTTCCCAAGTTCAGTTGCAGGACTGATAAAAGACCCACAACTGGACTGGATCGCATGGGGTTGCAACTGGTCCACACAGCCACAACCAAATTAGGATATTTCCCCCTATTTCCCCCTATTTTTACTGATTTTTAATGATTTTTACTGACTTATGTGACTCCAAAAATATCAATTAGGCATATAAATCAACAGTTGTACCAGTCTTTATCAGTTGCAACTGGTCTTTTCAAAACTGGTTGCAACTGGTTGCAACCTGGTTTCAGTTCAGTTGCGACCAAAAATGATCAAAAGACTGGACTGGACTGGACTTTGAAACACTAATGGTGATCCCCAAGAAGCAGTGCGCTGAAGATTTACTTACCATATTCTCTGAGAAGTGCATGGTCAAGTTTTGCCACACAGATGGTAGAGTTGAGACACTGAAAGGTTGCTGGTGTAACAAATGCTGGTTAGCTTTATGTGTGTTAAGAACGAGTTGTTGAAACTTACCAGAATCCATAGGAGTGACAAAAAGCTCATCCGGGCACATGGTAAACGAAAGGTGTTCCATCTGGGTTCGAACTCCTCGTGTCAGCAGCATATCCGGAGCCATTTTGAGATATATAAAACATGGTGTGAAGAGAAGGGGATCAAGGTCCACCACCACACCGTTCCACCAGGACTGACGAAGCCAGGTAGCAAGATGTTGAAGGATGGGGAACAACAGATGAGGCTGGATGGACTATTTCCAAAGGTGCCAAAGGCACAGGACTTCTCAAAAGATGGAATCTTGAAGGGAGCTGCTGAACTTGTGGTATGTGATGACCAGGTGAGTTGTTCGAGTCACGTCAAGTAGTTGAAGTACTGAGTTAGCAAATTTGATAAGAGCCTGACACTGCCTGGGAAGGCTTTGTTCAGAAACTGCTTAGTTGCAATGTGGCCAACCACCATCAAATCCAACTTACCATCACAACATGATGTCTCAAACTACATCCACAATTCATTTGTCGTATTTCTCCATGAACTCAAGGCAAATATTCAGGTAATTTTACTTACTGACATCTCTTACTTTTTTCCTTACATTTGCACTAGTCGAAACATTCTGGCCATGTGTCCACAACCACTGACCTGTGGTCTGTGAGTCAAACCAAAGCATCGTTCATGGGACTTACAGCACACTGGATCGAATCAAACCCTCAAACACATGCCTGGATGCTTCGCAAGGAGGTTATCACATTTCGGGCAATATCGGGACGACATGACAGGGAAAATCTGGGGCATTATTTTGTTGGGCTGTGTGAGCGTGTAGGAATCATTGATGGATTTTCAACAAAGGTGAGCGCCATCTCAGCTCACTGTTTGTCCCACTCTAATGTTCACTAGCTTTTTTGTATCACCGCAGATAATACAAGTAACAATGAATCAATGATACTGCCACCCAGAATATTGAGCACCTGCTTGATCGCCGGCGCATCCACACATTCACAGCTGACCAACACCAACTACCTTGTCTTGCCCATGTTATTAACCGCCATCATCGCCGTCATGTCAACCCTCACCAAGACTGCAGCTGCTGATACATCGAGTGCAATTTGGGAGTTTGACCCAATGCTCCCTGACAACCGTGTGCTTGGTGGCTCGCTCGATGCTGTCGCCACAGTCCGCACTCTCACTGTGAAGATTCAAGCATCCGATCAACACATTGCTTACTTCGAATGTCTCCAAGTTGAATGCAGCATTGAGAAGCCACTCGGCATTCCACTTCACAGCAACATTCAATGGGGGACTGCAGACTCAATGCTCGAGCGGTCCTACCAGCTCAGACAAGTATGCTTCCCTCATCATACCATCATCATGTCATGTACTAATAATCTGTTTTCAGCCCGTCAACCTCTTCATTTCATCAGCCAATGAACTCTTTGGTCCAGTCACCAGTCACCGGCGTCCTGGCCAACCCACTAAGCACTTGCCATGGACTGCGTTCACGATGACACCAAGTGATTGGGAGCGTGTCAACGATGTGTACCTGATCATCTCCGATGCAAATTCTATCCAACACATTTTCTCTCATGACCATCTTGCCACTTTGTGGCATGCAATTCCTGCATTTGAAGTGTTGATAGAATAGGGTTGGCGTCGGTGGAGGCTGGGGCTCAGACTGACGATGGGCCTGGACAAGGTGACAATCGATGGGGAGCACCCCATCGATCCCTTGTCCACTATATATATTGTAGTATGTACACAAACGTATACGATAACATACATGTACAAATACGAACCCATGTGACGACATACCAGGGCACACCAGTTATTTCCAACATGAAGAGCTTCAGACATCTTGGGAGGCAAAGTCTCAGTCTCCCAAGTTCTCACTGTACAAGGACACGATTAGGAATGGCCTAAACAAACTCGCCAAGTACTACAATAAGTTTGATGAAAAGCCAGTCTATGTACTTGCACTCGGTAAGTTTTCTGACCTATGTATGTAGTGTTTCAAAGTCCAGTCCAGTCCAGTCTTTTAATCATTTTTGGTCGCAACTGAACTGAAACCAGGTTGCAACTGGTTGCAACCAGTTTTGAAAAGACCAGTTGCAACTGATAAAGACTGGTACAACTGTTGATTTATATGCCTAATTGATATTTTTGGAGTCACATAAGTCAGTAAAAATCATTAAAAATCAGTAAAAATAGGGGAAATAGGGGTAAATATCCTAATTTGGTTGTGGCTGTGTGGACCAGTTGCAACCCCATGCGGTCCAGTCCAGTTGTGGGTCTTTTATCAGTCCTGCAACTGAACTTGGGAACACTATATGTATGTGCTATTACTGACTTGTCTCAGTTCTTAGGCAATAGCACGGGTACGGGTAACCCGTGCGGGTCAGGGGTAAGGGTACAGAGGGGTATGGGTATGGGTACAAGATATTGTACCCATACCCGTACCTGTACCCTCCACAAGGGTTAGGGTAAGACCATTACCTTTTTTGGTATGTGAGTAATTCATTGTTGATTTCGAGCTGATTATCTTTTCATCTTCCAGTACTAACTAACTACTCTCACAGCTACGACATGCACGCATCCAGGTGCACACCCACCGTGATCGCCTCGCCTGGGTCCTGAGTCCTCCACCACTATCTCTTGTATCTACAGACAGCGAGTTCGCGCACAGCCGCAATGACAACAACATCAATGCATGCATGTCGCATGCACTGCATGCCACATGTTTTTCTTTTTCTTTGTGTTTCCACTAACTAACTAGGCAAATGCATGGGTATCACATACCCCCCAGGGTCATGGGTATGGGTATCATGTGGGTATGGGTAGGGGTCTGCCCTTCTGATACCCATACCCATACCCATACCCCCAGGCTGGGTATATCACATGGGTATGCATGGGTATAATACCATGGGTATGTATGGGTATATATGGCTGTGTCTCCAACTCACACAACACATCATGTCCACACAAACCTTAAAAATTGACACATTTATACACATTCAGATGATATACTAGCTAGATACTCTACAATATTTATGTCAATGATGGCAGGTAGCTCAGTGACTAATATTTGTTATTGTAGCATAGTATTTTTTCTGTATTCATAGTGGTGTATATGAGGATACCCATGGGTATGACCCACCATGGGTTGTACCCTGGGTCCACTTTTCCATACCCACGGCATATACCCATACCCCTGCATGGGGGTATGGGTATGTGCTGGGTATGGGTGGGGGTATGACCTCCGATACCCTGGGGTATACCCATGCAGATGCCTATAACTAACTACATACTTTTGCAGCTACGACGATCATGCGTCCAGGTGCATGTGCCGTGACTCACCTCACATGAGTCCCGAGTCCTCATCACCATCTCTTACATCTACATGCAGCAAGCTACTCCATGCACAGCCGCAATGACGATTACATTGATGTAACCCTCCCATTCAGTTTCAGCCCCACTCACTCGCTTCAGGCTACCCGTGCTTGTCAGCTGCACCCACTCGTTTTCAGACCCACTCGTGCGTTTTCAGTCCCTCCCGCTCGTTTTCAGCCCCACTCACTCATTTCAGGCTGCTGCACCCGGCTTGTTTTCAATCCCTCCCACTTGTTTTCGGGCCCACTCATTCATTTTCAGTCCCTCCCACTCGTTTTCAGGACCACTCACTCGTTTCAGGCTGCTGCACCCACACATTTTCAGCTGCACCCGGCTTGTTTTCAGTCCTCCCGCTCGTTTTCAGCTTAACTACTGTGCTCGCATTCCAGCCGCACCGCTTGTTCTCAGTCCCTTGCATCCATTAACCTTAATTTTAACTAACTATAGTAGATTACTTGTTATAAATACTGTATACATATCAGACCCATGGGTATATCCGCCACGGGTCACCTCACGGGTCCACATTTATGAACCCGTCAGTGGACCCCTACCCATTGAGGGGGTATGGGTACAGGTACATCGTGGATACCTGCGGGTATACCCTGCCATTGCCTATCAGTTCTACATCCCTATTACAAACTAGCATATATCAAGATGGCATGGGGCAGTCCCGAGGAGCAGTGCCAGTAGCATGAAGCTGGAAACCCAAATGCCAAGGACTGGCATGATGAGGCTCTCAAAATCCTTGAGCGCACGGTGAAAGAGTATTGGGAAAATGGGCAGCATGTTGGATTACAGGCTGAATCCCAACCATCTCATACCCCACCACCTGCCGCTTCTTCATCCACAGCTGCTGACACCCTTGAATCCGAGTTTGATTGCCACTGCCACCTGCTCATACATCACAACAATCTTGATGACCTACCCATTGACGTTACCAAAGAAACTGACATTGTCGAGTGGTGGGCAGCTCATGTGAAGATATATCCAATGCTGGCATGTATTGCCAAGGACGTGTGTGCAATTCCTGCCACATCTGTCCCCTGCGAGCGTCTCTTCTCTGTTGGTGCAGATCAGTTCAAGAAATTGCAAATTATGAAGCATGCGTGGCGCAGCTCAGTCAAGGACCTGGCCACTGAGAACTCCATGCATGTTGATGAAGTTCAGATGAACGAGTTTGTGGAAATGTCCATGTGGGACAAGGAGCTGATGGATGATGCTGAGGATGAAATAGTTTCACTTTAGTCTACATTTTGCCTGTACTATATCTCAGGTTCTCAACCGGTTGCAAGTAGGTTTTTGGTTATCACTTAAAGTATCACAACTAGACCGTCCATTGCAAGAATTGGCAAGACTGGCAATCTTGGTCCGGTTGCAACCGCTTGTGGTTTGGTCTGGTTGCCAGTTTTTTTCCAGTCTGCAACTGGACTTTGGATCACTAGAAAGGAAGCAAGAGAAGCTACGATGCTGGAGTGTGGAGAAACTGTTGCGAAATGTACTGAGTGGTGGGCGTGAGGTGTAGATGTGGAGGGGATCATGGAAGTGTCAGAAGCGATGAAAGATTGAGGAAGGGAGAGACCAGGGTTGAGGGAGATGGTGTGGAGGGTAAGCAAAAGCTGCTCAGCATGAGCTTTACGCAGTGAGGGAGGGAGTAGCAGGGAATTATCATTGCCAGTGACGAGGATAGGTAGAGATAGGGAGGACAGCCAGTGTGATATAGTGGGCCAGTGAAGATGAGCAGGGGTGAAGTGGAGTGAGTCAGGAAGGTGAGAAGAGATTCGAAAGGTGAAGGTGAGGGGGTCATTGGGGATCTCCGCTGTCCACTGTCCCATATCATGAAGGAGAGTAAAGCCTACCCTGTGGAGGTGAGCAACAATGGTATGTGGGAGGGGATGCAAGTGAGATAAGTGAGTAAGGGATACATCACCCGAAAGCCAATAAGACTGGTTGGTTTCGAGGAGGGAGAGGTTAAGGTGACGGAGGATGTTATGAGTAGTGACCCAGGAGTGAGGCAGGGAAGAGTGAGTGTGGGAATAGTCATGTAGCAGGCCTTGACCGGCTAGTGGGTAGTTGCACCTTCCTAGCGAGCAAGTCCAGTCAGCAAGAGAAATGTGAGCCATGTTGTAAAAGAGGGGGGATATGATGGTTAAGGTCACATTGTAACCCCGATACAGCTGCAGCAGCATTCAGGTTTACTATGGAGGGGAAGTCAAAGCCAAAGAGAGAGAGTGGGAGAGACAGAAGTGTGGAATTGAAGTGGAATGGAAAATGCAGGTATTGATGAATGGAGCGGCAGAGGTGAGCATTGAGAGCTTGAGCTTGATGGTGGTGCAAGGGTTGGTGGGCTAGTTGAGGTCGAATGTGTGAAAGGAGGAGCTGAGAGATGATTTTCTTGATTGCGGTGAGGGGTAGGCGGTGGGGTGAGTTGGGGAAGCGAAAGGAAGAGATGATGTTGTGGAGAGTTTGATATTGGTGGTGGGGGCTGTTAACTATAGTATGAAGAAATTCAGCATGAGAATGTGTAACATGGACGGGTTGCATGATGGTGGAGGAGGAAGAAAGGCTAGCAGGGTCAATGGAAGGCATGAGTACAACTCATTCAGAGTTTTGGGCATTAAGGATTAGAAGCTCAGACTTGGTCAATGACGTGATCCAGCCATATGCAGCCTGAAAGTGTTTGAGGTGTAGACATGCATGATGAATGAAGTCCAGGGATGTTCCGAACAGTTCAGAGTCATCCATTGCTTCAAGCATAACGAGCGGCAGGCACAGTTTGTCTGCTGGTAAGTGGGGTGTATGGTGTTGCTGAGAGGTGATGAGTAGGGCATCTGGAATGAGAGAGGAACAGTTGGAGATCCATCTGTGACCAAGGCTGGTGGTAAGGGTGGATTTGAGGGGTGACAGAGGGCCGCCTTGCTTGGTAACACCGGAGACCTGGAAGGGGTCTGTCAGCCTGTATGCTGTTTTAACCTGGTAGGAGACATCGCTCTGTGCAGAGCAATCAAAGTCAATAATTGAGGGTGGTAAGCCATATGCAAGAAGAGCATCATAAAAACCCTCAGGTTCGAGACGGTTGAACCCTTTGGTCTGGTCACAGCACAGTGCATATACAGGAGTTTTAGAGCAGAAAGTCCAGGCTTCAAGCTGACCCAGGAAGGACAGGAGGTCTCTTGCCTGGATGCCTGCCTGAGTAGCAATCTGTATAGAAACAGATAGTTTCAGTAGTAGTAAACCAGCTTCGAGGTAGTAAAACCAGACTTAGGTAAAAGTAACTACGCGTACAGAATGTACTATGTGATTATGTCAGTGGTGGCATAGCCACTCGACTGTTTGTTTTCCAACACTCCCCCACAAACAGAGCATGGACATAATCAAAGGATGGACTTAAGAATATGAGCAAAAAGGGGTGGATACTTATAAGTAAACTTGTCCCAAAAATTAGTGAACATAATCTTGTGGCCATATGTTACTTGCAGCGTGTTCAAAGTGCTATGCTTGCGTGATTTCCCGATTTGGTAAGTCACGGTGCATTCACATGTTCTGAGCTATGGGGGGTGCCCGGTCTTTGAGTAGCAGGATCGCTATCCTTCGGGTTTGGTCCCAGAGGGCCTATGATGCTCCCCCAGCATCTCGCATCCATTTCCAATGGATCCGGTGGTCCCGATTGGCCTAGGACAGTCCTGACATGACTGGGTGTGCATTTCCTCATATGTGCGTGCTCGATAGTGTTCCCAAGTTCAGTTGCAGGACTGATAAAAGACCCACAACTGGACTGGACCGCATGGGGTTGCAACTGGTCCACACAGCCACAACCAAATTAGGATATTTCCCCCTATTTCCCCCTATTTTTACTGATTTTTAATGATTTTTACTGACTTATGTGACTCCAAAAATATCAATTAGGCATATAAATCAACAGTTGTACCAGTCTTTATCAGTTGCAACTGGTCTTTTCAAAACTGGTTGCAACCAGTTGCAACCTGGGTTCAGTTCAGTTGCGACCAAAAATGATCAAAAGACTGGACTGGACTGGACTTTGAAACACTAGCACTCGATGGGCTCTTGTGGGTTGCGTTTTGATTTGTCCACGTCGTTTGCGCTGCCACCACTGCTCTGCCATTGCTGCTGCTGCTGTGTGCTGCGTGCTGTGGCCGCCACCATTGTGGTTGTCACTGCAGCCACAGCTGCTGCAGTCGTTAGCGCTGGTGTTGCTGCATGTGTGGGTGCCATCGTCATGCTGGTATGTGCTGGGGATCCCTGGTCGTGTGCTGTGGTGGTTGTTGCTGCCACTGGTTGCCATCACTGGCACTCCCACTTCCGTTGTGCGCCGTTTGCACTGCTACTGCTGCTGCGTCCTGTTGCCACTGCCATCGCGGTCGTTGCTGCAGCCATTGTGGCTGTGTGCAGTCACTGTTGTTCGGCTTTGGACAACCTGACTACCCCTTGAGCGGCATGCTCAGGGGTGCTGGTGCATTGCCTGGAGACTCCTCTCCTATGTCCGGCATTCTTCCCTCATCAGCGTGGTCGCTCGTCAGCTGACCATCTCGCTCCCCTCGAGCGATGTGCTTGGGGTCTCAGTCGGCGTGCACTGCTGGGCCGTTCTGTCCATGCACAGTGTCCTTTTCCATGTGCAATTACGCTGTGCTGTTGGCCTGTGCATGTGCTGTGTGTGCACTTCTGGGTAGCCCACTCCCCCACAAGTGGCATACTTGGGGGTGTTGCTCTCGCTGTGAATCGTGCTGTGGATCTATGTTGAAACCAACACAAAACACACAGCCCAGACCCTAGTGGAACTAGTGTTTGAAAGTCCAGTCCTAGGACTGGAAAAAGACCGAGGACTGAACCGGACCAGGACCAAACTTGACCACACACTGGCTATTTTTGAAACTGGTCTGTCTTGGTTTCAGTCTCAGTCCCTCACTTTTTGTGCTGGCACAGAACCAGCTGAAGACCAGTTCAGACTGGTCTGAACCAGTCTTCTCTCAACCGGTCTTGGAGGACCAGTTGCTTGAAAGTATGGACAAAATTTGAATAATACATGGTGTCTGACCCGTGATATACAACTATACGACTTGAATTGTAATCAATATACATCATATTGCTTCGTCAACGGCATGCAGCTGTGCAGACATGTTGTGTTGTTGGAGTCGTGGCTATGTTGCGTCATTAGCGGTCCAGGGTGCAGGGTTGGCTGCATGGACGTGTTGGAGTCATGGCTGCAGGCTTCATCAACAGCTCGCAGCTGTGCTGTTGTGGTGTGTAGGTGGGGTGCGTGGTTGGCTGTGCGGATGTGTTGCATCGTCAGTGGTCCGGGGTGCAGGGTTGGCTGTGCGAACATGTTGGAGTCGTGGCAGCGGGCTTTGTCAACAGCTTGTGGCTGTGTTGTTTGACGTGTAGGTGGGGTGCATGGTGTTGTCAGAGTTGCAGCTGCATTGCACCATCAGTGGCTCGTGGCTGTGTTGCATCATCTGTGGCTCACGGCTGCATCATTGTGATGCGTAGGCAGCATCTGACTTGCATCCATCAAGGCTGTGGCTCCCTGTTGTATTGTTCATAAAAAATGTTTTTTTATACCTACCATGCCGGGGTGGACCCCATGCACAACGTTTGCGCCCCACACACATTTGGGCTTGGGACGAGGTGCAAGGGCCCAGGCTGGCTGTGTTGTTGGGTGGTGTGCGTACACGATGTTGTCCTTCTTGTTGTGGTTGTGTCATATCCCATATCACGTGCGTCATCTCCAGACCTCCAGACCGTCTCTGGACCTCATACAACGCTTTCGCCTCATCTCTGCTCTTCCGATTCATCTCCGGTGGCTATTCCTAGTTTAATTTTAATTTCCTACTACCTTGCTTACTATTTCTGCTTATGTCTCTCCATTTTATCTTGACGCGTTTTGACAGCCCTGTCGCATTATACTTACTTTGGCCTAGTACATTTCCCATGACTCCTCCTGACTCCTTCTGACTCCCTCTGGCTGATTATGGTATCTCCGGCTCTCCGGATACCCTTGTGTTTACTTGTCATCGTAGTTACTTTCCTTTATTGGTTATTCTCCATTGTAGTTTAAAAGCTCGACATGTACTTAGTATTCTGCAGTTCGAAAATCATCTTAGTCTCCTCCTGTTTAACTCGTCTTGTCTGAATCCCCTCTGACCAACTTCCTAAATCTCCTACTCGACACTTGAAGCCAGTCTTCTTGTCGTCACTCTGATCTTACTCCATATCTCCTCCATAAATACTTGGACAAGAACTCGCAGCAAGGGCACAACACATAAGTTGAAGCCGACGTCCATTTCGCCCCCTTTGTCTATACTCCTACTACCTCTGCTACTCCGATAACCCCGGAGGAACCGGACTTAACAGGTTGCAGGCCTGTTCGTGCGCATCAGCGCTGGTGGATGGTTAGGGTAGACGATTGTTGAGGCTGTGGCTGTGCATAGTCAATAGCTAATAAATTATGGGATTTCTTTTACTCACCACATGGGGGTGGCCACTGGCCTGTGGCTGCATCATTGTGGTGTGTAAGTGGGCACTGGGGATATGTGGGTGGTCTTTTTTTTCACTTACCGTGCTGGGATGGGCCCTACACACAACATTTGCATCCCACCTGTACGTGGAGTGCAGGCGGGTGGTTGGTTGTTGAGGCCTCAACATTTTTGGGGCACGGATGGGGTGCAGGTGCAGCAGTCTGGATGCGGGTGAGCCATCGAATGTTAGTGATCCATTTGGCGTGCATGCGGTGGTCGTGGTTGTGTGGATGGTGTGATGAGTTACGATGTCACGGTGATTAGGAAGTAAAACTGCAAGGGCCAAAAAAGACGGTGTGGTCAGCGGCTGAGTCAGCATGACCACCATGACGTGAATCCCGGTTGTGTGCCTGTGCATGCACTGAATATTAGAAAATGAGAATCATTACCAAAGGAGACATCAAAGACTGGTTCGAACCGGTTCGGTTGCTGCTGCACTGCCACAGAGACCGGTTGTGAGTGGTTTCAGTCCGGTTTTTTCAGATTTAAGGATTTCAATAGACCAGTCTCAGTCCGGTCCTGCCAAAAATGGCAGTAAGACTGAACTGAACTGGACTTTTAAACACTAAGTGGAACTGTCGTTGAACGGCCGGTGTCTGGTTGTTCGGGGTGGTAACAGTATTCCTGGTTTAGGAGAGGGAGAGGGGTTGATAGGGGTGAAGTCCTCTTGACTTCAAATGACAATTATGTAAGCATGGATGGAATAGGGGTGAAGTCCTCTTGACTTCAGATGATGAATAGAGATGAATAGACGAAGCCTACACTGAGGCTAGACTTGAGATTGAACTTGATAATCGATTGGGAATGTCCTCCTATTTACAAGGAAAGTAGGTAGGTTTATATACTACTGGAGACTTTGTATGCTCATGCATACCAATGGCAGTGAAAGAGAGTGATGAGTAATAAAGAGAAGAATATTAGTAAGCAAAGGAGGGAAATTAGTCAGCTTGACTGTGCATGACTATGCTTTTGAATAAGCAAAGTGGAGCTCCTGAGTAATCAAGGGGAGGCTGAGTAAGATGATGTGGTCATGCTGTGTGTGTGCTGACAAAGCAAATGAGTAAGAGAGGGGATGGATGACAGAGCAGGATGTAGGATGAGTGAGCAAATGATGAAGTGCTGACTGAGCAGGGGATGGTGGATGACTAAGCAAGCCAAGCTGTGTTGCCATAGACATGATGATGTCATCAATGTCCCATATGTGTCCTGTATGTGTCCCATGAATGTCCTATGTCTCCTGTGTGCATGAACTCTGGTGTCCCTTGTACAGTTCTAGCTCCTCTGTGAGCGTGCAATGACAGAGCACTAATCAAAGCGAAGGAGTGGAGCTGAGATTGAGGAAGGTGATTGGTGAAGGGGATTTGTCCTGTCTCTGCTGAACAGAAGGTGTGGGAGAGTATACAGGTTGAATTGAATCAGGGAGTTCGTGCAAGTTGTCTGGCTGCCATGATGAAAGGAGGGAATATTGCAGCTGGTGAAATTTGGACAACCGGATGAGAGAGCAAGGGATGTAGACAGTGCAGGATGGAGGAAGGAATTCTCCATCATCAGTAAAACCCTAAGGTAAGATACAGGCCTGTACAGCACTGCACAGCAGGTTCACAGCAGTCACAGTCTCACAGCTAAGTCCCCCCCTGCACAATGATGTGACAGCTTTGCCACAGTTCCCCACAGTAGCTCACAGCTCCACAGCGGCTCACAGCTCTGCACAGCACTCAACAGGCTCAATATTTCCTAATTTTTAGTTCTAGTTCTACTGTTCATACTGTGAGGGGCGTAAAATTTACTATATTCATGTATCTAGCTAGGACAAAAACTATATATTTGCGTCCCACATATTCTGGCTAGGGGGGAGCGTGCGGTCTTCGTGTAACGGGCTGCAGCTGTTCGGATTTGATCTGGATGGTGCTAGGACGTCCCCCAGCATCGCTGGTGTATCTCCGGTGCACCCAACAATGAGTCTGATTGACTTTGAGTCATCTGCGCCGGCGTGGTGGATTGGTGCGCTCGGTGCGTCACTTCGGGCATTTCACAGGTG
>MU124069.1:0-21819 GCA_014904935.1 Melanogaster broomeanus
CCGAATGCCATCCATCTTATGCCGGAGTGCATGCAGCCAGGGCATAGTCCATATTCACTTGTCTGAGTGGCTGAGACTAATTCCAACATGTAATATTCAGAGACTCACCTTTCGCCCTTCTGGAAGTCGACCATCGCATGTGGGTAAAAGCACCCATGTCTAGCACATGCGCAGCCGCCGATTCCCGTCGCCTCCAGCCTATGCCGATCGGCATTAACCCTGTTGACTGCCCGGTGATTGTTGCAATCGGAACGCTGTCAAGAGAAGTATCGCCGGTAAGTCCAAGCCTGACAGGCATTGTTAGGCCTACCTCAGCAGGATATTCTGTTAATGCTAAGAACTCCTTGTAGCGTGGTCGGGTCACCATGAAGGCTAGACCATCCATCAGATAAACATCATCTTCGGGCGAGCTGCAATGCATGTGTTCTGCCTTGAAGTTACCATCCATGACGATGGTTCGAGTATACTTCCAATGTGTGAAGTCATTGCCGGGTTCGACGGGCACATTGATCCCTGGTTGAGGACACGCCGGGCAAAACAGGGCCAGCTCTCCTTGGCCAGGAGAGCCGTCGCCGATGCCATAGCCATTCCATTTCAGAGTCTTGAGGAGTCGCCATTGTCGTGCTACCCTCATCAGCTCCCTGTACCTATCCTAAGGACACCAAAGATCAGTTAGTCAGTGTATTTATGAGTGAAGACTGATGCACATACCACAACTAGGTGTGGAAATGCACTGGAGGTTATGCGGCGAAGCTTGCTGAAATAGTTCATGGCGGAGGTGCCACATTCGACGTTGTCCCGAAGGAAATCATCTAGTACTCTGAACGTGAAGACCGTCCTTGGATTCGTAATGCTCGCCGAGAACAGCTGAGCACCCAACAGCTGGAAATGAATAGCACCGGCGTCAGGACAATTGCAATAGGTGATGTTCCAGAAGTGGACGCCGGTGGTGTCAACCACGGTGATATAATTGAAGTCTTCTGGAGTCCTCAAGTGAGCAGGCCGGTTGCTATCTTCTACATCCTCCCAGGGATCATCGTTCTTGGATGAATCATCGGCCAAATGGGCATTAGGACAAGGCGAGCCTCCATGGCCAAGGTTGACCTCCATCCCTGCCTGAGAACTGTTAGGGTTCCAACTATTGAATTCCAGCATGCTGCTCACCAGTCGAAGTGAAGAGTCATCGAAGAACTGGCCGACCCACTGATGCACCCTATGAAGGGGATGTCTAACATGCTGTTCTCGGCAGCAAGAGGTACAAAACAGGGGCTGCATAAAGCAGTCGTCGCATCTGTATATTCCTTCCTTGTCACACTGGAGGACAGAGCAGGCCCGGTCAAGAGGTGGGGCCTCCATGTCCATCAGTAAGGCCAAGTACTGTCCTTTGAATGGAAGCCAGTCCCGGAGAAAATCATTCTGCGTCTGATGAAGTTGAGAGTCGTCTTTGGTGATGTTATGCATCAGAGGAGCAGAGGAATCACCTTATGTTTAGGGGTCTGGAAGGGTATGTCATTATCCTCATCATACTGATAGGAGGGTGCATCTTCATAGGGCTGGCCATGTAGCACCGAGGACTTGGATTTGGAGGAGGACCCCTGTGATGACTTATCCTCCTTGTGTTTCTTGAAGGGAGGAAGCTTCACCAGTTTCGTCTTCGTCCCTCTGGTTGTTTCGATGGTCTTGTACTTCACCATCTTCACAGTAGTGGAAGGGACCACCTTCTTTCCTTTTGACTTGTTTACCATCAGTCCTAGGTTTCTGGTATGTAGGTTGGGATGATTTCAGCTCTCTGACCGAACATGAATTCCTGTATCACTTCACTTTTGCTTATCGCATACACTCATCAGAGTTACATGGGCCGAGCCTGGGCCCATGTTGTTTGACATCGCTAAGATGCTGACCCTAGATCTGATCGGTGATCGGGATCATTTCTTGCTTCGGGCCCTGTAGTGACCGGCATGCATACTAGCACAATTCATTTCATGCCAGCATATGGAACTCAATCATTTATATCATTGATATTGTGAGAATGCAGTGTCAACATGCTGGGCATCCGAGTCGGCAAGGAGAGATTGACATGCAGGTATAGCCAGGAATAATGGAGACATGTTCGCTCCTTGGAACTTGAAACCTTGCAGTGACCGTCTGTAACTACTACAACATTCTGATCATGGTGGACTTCTCCATCAGCGAGCTCCGAATACTGCAGTCCTATAAGAACAGTTGGAAGGCAGGACGGCACAAGCAATCAAAGCATCATGTTTATCAGCAGGTAGTACAGGCAGCACACAAACTGCCGGAGACTCAGGGGATGAGCAAGCAGGCTTGGACAGAGAGAAAAAAAGTAGGTCTGCAAATTGAAAGGAAACATTATCTAATGACAACCACAGGACTACCACCACTGGTTGAGAAACTTTGGACGAACACGAAAGCCAAAGGAGCTGACCAAGTATGGCAAAAGCTGGACAGCTAGAAGGGTGATCGGAGAGAAGTATCGGCCGGAGGTTAATGACATAGCGAAGAAGGTCTGGGATGCAGACCCGGGTTCCAAGGCCTTCCTCGAATGCTACCAGAAGTCCCTCACCAAGGTGGTGGAGCAGAGATCGAAGGAGGAGCTGGAGGAAGCAGAGGACCTGGCGAATCAGTGGAACACAGGGATGCTCCCCGCCAAACTACGTGCCCGGTGAGAAAGCTTGCAAACACTTGTTCCTGAACATCTTCTGAAACTCTGCAGGAATGGCGATGACCTCGGCCAAAAATATGCACACCAATTCTCTCAACAAATGTGGAGGCAATGTGGCACACGGGTGGTGATCTTGGCAGCATGGAAGGATGGAAGTGACGAGCTCTGCTATACAACGTAAGTGTTCCATTCTCTCCTGAAACAACGCTGATCAGAAGACAGGCATGACTTCAATGAGACTATCGGCGGCATCCCTTTCCAAGGATTGGCCGACGGCGGGATGGAAACCATTGAAAAGGCTTGGATGGATTATGCCAAGGATGCCTTCGGCGACCAAGATGGGAAAGTAGCCGAAGATGAACAGATTCAATGTCCCCGGGGAAAGAAGTTGCGAGGCCCGACGAAGGTTACCCATCTGAAGGACGGCGTTCCTTACCTGCCTGACATTCGGGAGGTCGGGCTTGACGAAGGGAAGAGCCTTGTGAGGGAATTTATCACCGGGTATTATAGTAAGTGGGCGCAAGAGTCTGGTAGTCAAGGCTGACATTACTGAAGGGATCGCTTGTGGCAAGAAGAATGCTGCGGTGCCATGGGCGAAGATCATCAGCAATCCCGATGGGCTGCTCCATCGGAAATATCTACCCGCCGGTGTATATCTGAAGGAACCATCAAAGCTGAAGAAGCTCGAGGTCGACAAACTTTTGGACTTTTGGAAGAACCGGGCTGACAGGGGCATCGTCCCCGTCTTTGCATTCCACCGGTGGATGAACTGGCAGGGAGAGCTGATGGAGCCAGTGGAAACAGAGGTTGATGGATTGGGGCGACTCACCTGCCGGTGATGGTAACGAGTCTGCCAATGAAGCTGCCGCCGACCAAGAACGCGACGCCGACGACGAATCCCACGCCGACGAAGAACCTGCCGGTGATGGCAATGATTCCGCCGATGAAGCTACCGCCGATGGAGAACCCCACAGTGGTGATGACAGTGATGTCCCTGCCAACCTACAACCAGTGCGCCGCTCAACACCTTATCCCACCAAGGTAGGCTTAATATCCCATGCACATATAAAGCTAACATCTACAGCCACAGTCAACCCACCGTAAAAAAGCCAACATGGACAAGGTGACACCAGCGTTAACATCTGACAAGCAGCATCCCGCCGACACCATCGGCGGTGCCGCGCAGGCCCGCAAATCCAAGAAACGGCATGCCGCCGATGCAGCCGGAGAGGAACAAAACAATGGGCCATTCAAGCGGCAGCGCCGTGCTTTGGACAAACAGCATATCGCCGGTACTGTCAGCAATACAGCTCAGGCACAGCAACGGGCTTTGCATGATCAGTCCATTATTCGGAGGTCAGGCCGTGCCAGGCATCCACCAAAAGCACCTGACGAGGATGTGGCAACACCCAGTCCTGTTAAGACAAAGGTCAAGGCCCGCCAGAGGCCATAGTCGTAAATACTGAGTGTTTTACAATGTGTAGTAACTTGAAAGCATCTCATTCATCTAAATAGTGTAGCCAGCTCAACCAGCGCACTGTGTAGGTGACTCAACTGCCTGCTTAAGCACACTTAGTTTTGATCTCCACCAGGGAGAAGCCTCAAACCCACAGTACCAAATGTTGCAATGAAACTACAAATACAATGTAAACTACCTAGTTACAGTTCCATGCTATCAGAAGGGTGTGCGCCGTCAGACATCTTGATGTCCTCCACAGATGACATCGCCGGGATCGTGCTCGCTGCGATTGGGGACGAATGTATGGGCGCCGATTGCACTACCATACCCTCTGGCTCCACTGAAGGACTGCGCACGAGCAGCAAGGGCGTCTGAATGCCGGCGATGCCTGCAAATGGGCCCAGTGGAGAGGCGGGCACCGACGCCGTTGGTCCATCTGGTAAAAGTGACATCCCGGCGAGCATCTCCACCGGTGTGAGTGAGGGGGCTGTGATGGGAGACTGGACCGGTGGCAGTGGTGATGCGGGCAGCAGTGGTGGTGGTTGGGATGGCGCTGGTGCTGGAGATGGCAGTGGCGATGATGGGAGCGGTGGTGGAGGCTGGGATGGGAGGGGTGCTGACGATGGCAACGGTGACGATGGGATAGGTGGGGGAGGCTGTGAGGGGACGGGCGCTGGCGATGGCGATACAACCCTTGAGGATGCAAGCGATGATGGTGATGTGACTGGCGCCGGCGAGAGATGTTGGACTGGTAGTGGTTGTAGGTGCTGCTCACCGAAAACATACAAGCGCACGGCCTCCTGCGCCCTTGAATTGCTATTGACGATCAACTCTAGCGCCTCCAGCCTCGCACTCAAGGTTTTGACTTGCTGACGGAGCTCGACCACTTCGTCGTCACGTGCTTGAGTGGTCTGGGGTCTTGTGTCTACAACTCCCTCGTCCGGTGCTTGAGTGGTTTGCGGCGAGGTCGTAGAGCGAGCGTGACGAGGCATGGAGGGGACCTGGACCCAGACTTGAGAGAAGATCAGCGATGTCCGTCATAGTTTAAAATAAAAGAAATACTTGCATTCTTGCTGACGAGGAATTCCCTGAGACGCTGCTGCAGACGTCGATGCTTGAGCCTCATCGAGTTTCCGTTTGGGCCGCTGATTGGGGTCGGCTGGGCAGAAGGTGGTAGTGGCTGGGAGGTGAGGCTGTTGTCGGTGGTGGCGGAGTGACTAATCGCATGGGACGGCATTCAGGACCAGGTGCACGCGATGGTGCGCGCGATGGTGCACGCGATGGGCGTGCGATGGTGCACGAGATGGTGCACGGGTCGATGCACGTGATGGTGCTTGGGAAGGTGCACAGGTCGGTGCAGCCGAGGGTGCATGAGATGTGTTTTGTGCGCGTGAGGGCCAGGCAGAAGGGATGGTGAGGGTGCACTTGACATGGAGACGTTTGCACTCCGTGCAAACACCACTCAGGCGTAGTGTTTAAAAGTCCGGTCCGGTCCGGTTTTTATTGCCTTTTTTGGCACAACCGGACCAAAACCGGTCTTTTTATTTCCTGGATATTGTGCAACTGGAACCAGACCTGTCAAAACCGGTTGCCGCCGCTGCCGTGGCAAAATGTAACTGGTTGCAACCGGTTTGCAACCGGACTTTTACCATTTATGGTAATCCATTGTTTCTGACACGACGCTGATTTTGCACTGATTACCATCTTCCCTCCAGCCCACATCCACATCAACCAAGTCAAGTACGCACATATGTGCACTGCAGCCACCGTAAAAATGTAGGCATTACTTTCTTATTAGTTAAAAAAATAACTACTCTTGCAGCTACGACGATCACACACACTCCCTTGGACAACACAACACTGCCGACCTATTTTCTTGTCTCAAAAGCGAACCTGTCATCTCAAAGCTGATCCTATCGTCTCAAAAGTGATCCTGACATCTCAAGAGGGTCTGTTTGCAAACCTGCTTGGCCCGTTTTGAAGATGCTGAACCCGTTTTGAACATGTGGGACCCATTTTGAAGATGCTGGACCCATTTCAATGCGGTGAGCCTGTTTTGAACCTGCTTGGCCTGTTTTGAACATGCTGAACCCATCTTGAACATGCTGGACCCGTTTTGAACACGCTGGACCCGTTTTGAAGATGCTGGACCCATTTTGAATATGCTGGACCCATTTTGAATATGCTGGACCCATCTTGAATACCCTTGACCCGTTTGCAACACCCTCGACTCGTTTGCAACACAGTGAACCCATTTTCAACCTGCTTGGCCTGTTATGAAGATGCTGGACCCATTTTCAACATGTTGGGCCCCATTTTCAACATGTCGGGCCCATTTTCAACACGCTGGACCCATTTTCAATATGTCAGACCTGTTTTCAACACGTCGGACCCGTTTTCAACACGTCGGGCTCGTTTTCAACACGCTGGACCCATTTTCAACACGTCGGACCAGTTTTCAACATGTCGGACCCGTTTTCAACATGTCGGGCCCATTTTCAACACACTGGACCCATTTTCAACACGTCGGGCTCGTTTTCAACACACTGGACCCATTTTCAACACGTTGGGCCCGTTTTCAACACGTTGGGCCCGTTTTCAACATGCTGGACCCATTTTCAACACGTCAGGCTCATTTTCAACACGCTGGACCCATTTTCAACACATCGGACCCGTTTTCAACACATCGGACCCATTTTCAACATATCGGGCCCATTTTCAACACGTCGGGCCCGTTTTCAACACGTCGGGCCCATTGTCAACATGCTGGACCCATTTTCAACACGTCAGGCTCATTTTCAACACGCTGGACCCATTTTCAACACATCGGACCCGTTTTCAACACATCGGACCCATTTTCAACATATCGGGCCCATTTTCAACACGTCGGGCCCGTTTTCAACATGCTGGACCCATTTTCAACATGTCGGACTTGTTTTCAACACTATACACAGCATGTATCATTTACTATCTAGTCGTCTTTTTTTTCTATGTATACCACCATGATTTTGTGTTTCACCTAATTACAAGTGGTCCGAGGGAGGACCAGTTGGGACCGGTTTGTGACCGGTCTCACATCTCAAGTCATTTTGTCTGCAACCGCAACCGCATATCAAAATTTTTCTGAGGACTGGCAACTGCAGTCCGGTTGCAACCGCTGTCAGTCCGGTTCAGTTACCGGTCTTTTTTTGGTCCCACAACCTGACTTTTAAACACTACTCAGGCGGTTGGACTTGCAGAATGCGCTGACCCTCTTACAGCGTGCACAGGGTTTGCTAGGTATCGTGTAAGCGGTGGTGGCTGGAGTGGAAGGGGACGTGCAATTGCTGCTGTGAGATGGAGGATCTGTCGTCACAGATGTTGTTGGAACCCACCTTGACATTGGGCGACCCCTCGACTTCTGATTGTCGCTGCTGATATCTTCATCGGTGGCGACCCACTCAGAGGATTTGATGACCTTGCTGCGACGGCTGCTCTGAGCCTGATGTGGAGTCTTCGTCGTCGTCGCCGCTGCCCTTTCTGGCTTGCTTGTCCCGGGGGTATCGACGTCCATCCTATCAGCGTCGTTCTTCATCGCCCTCGCCTTTGAACTGCTCTCTGCCTCGGCCCTCTTCTTGGTCACCATCTCCACATCTGTCACCATCTCTACCTCCACTATCTCCCTTTCCTTACCTTTCCCCTTATATCCTGCAGGTGCCGTGGCGACCATCGGGGTGAGATGAAGCGTAAAATCGGTGGGGACTTCGGGGCTGCAGCCAAACACATACCATGGATGCGCCTTGATCGCATCGTTGGACTCCTTGATGCTTGCCCAGGATGGCCATTTACCAGCCTTCAGCCTCTTTGTCACCAGCTGCACATATTCTAATTCCAAGGTGGCAGCAATGGCGAGAGGTGGCACAATGACTGCTGGGGATGCAATCTTGCTGATGGTCGTCTGCAGAGTGTTAGGACAACAATGGAATGGGGCTTATGACCACTTACTACTGCATCATAAATCTCTTTGCAGACACCGGTCCAGATCTGCACATCACGAACTGAGAGCTTGGTCAATGCCGTTTTGATGACCTCGGTCTCGTGGTCGATGACAGCCTGGGGAGATTGTTGAGTGGTGGACTGCATGTTGGATGAGGTCACAGGAGAGGTACTGGATGATTTTTCGGGAGTAGTGAATTGTTGAAGTTCTGAACAATAGTTGTCAAAGCCGATGGATTCCGCTAGGGTTGCAAATTACATGACAAGCATTACATAATCCAAGTTGTTATTGTCCCAGTTGCCGGCACGGTGCTGTTCGCTTGGTCAATTGTTCACCCCATAACACTCCAATCTCCCATCCAACTCACCCATTGGCACCATGAAATCTTCCATCACAAGAAATCGTGACAACCGCACACCCCGCCGGGTTACCTTCGCCGGCATTCCCAACTCGTCTCCGATTGTCGCCTGGCACTACCGACACTCCTGCCAATGAATTGCCTACCAGAATCAGGGCAGCGCACGAGCTCTTCAACAGTCCAGACTCAATGGATGTTGATATACCAGTGCCTCCTGCAAGCTTCACACTCTTATCAACTTCTTCCCCATCGCCTGATGACTTGGACATTCCACCGGTCCCCTCAGACTTCTCCCTATTGTCCCAATCCTCCTCCAATGAATCGGATGCCCCACCAGTGCCGGTTGACTTTGAATTGGGCACCTCGTTTACCGCCTTCAGAGATCAAATACCGCCAAGCAGCCTACTTCAATCGTCACCACCGAGCGGCGTGACTGGTCGTCAAATCATCCGTACCCCCAACAATGCACTCCCTGTTTACCAGCCTCGCTGCGATGATCCATTGCCTATGGATAGCGCTAATTGCGATGGTCCGCCGAATTGGAGCACGATTTTATGCATGGTGTTCACTTCAGCCATGGACAACTGTAAGCCACATTCTCTATGCTATTCTACATTATTTTCACTCCGATAACAGACTTCGCTGCACGCCGGCATGCAACCATCATTGCAAATGCCATGAGGGAGCATGGCCACGATCCCTCAACCCTGGTCAACGAAGCCGATCGATACCTTCACACCACCTATCAGGCATATGGTACAAAGCTGATGCACCTGGAATATCAGAGACAGCAGCTGAAAAAGGAGATTGAGACGATGACCCACCAGTTGGATGCATTGAACCGCATTGCACAGCACATGTCATCGGAGACAATGACATCTGTGGATGGGCCAGCATCAGAGCTGGATGTAGGTTCAGATTCGTCGGCGGATGAGAGCATGTAATTATATAGTATACTTGTACTAAAAGAAATAATTGATTGGCATGTATGGCATTACTATAAGATTGATTTTTAGTGACGATGTAACTGATGGCCCAGTCGCCGATCGACCCAACACCCAAGCCCAGCCCCGACGTCGCCGACTCAGCTGGTGGTCGGTCGCCGATCTCGCTGACTAACTGATGGACCCAGTCGCTTGTCTCAACTAACTGATGGGTCCAGTTGTTGATCTTGTAGACTCACCCATGTGCCCAGTCGCCGATCTTGCCAACTCACCCATGGGCCAGCTGCTGGTCTCGTTGACTCACCCATGTGCCCAGTCGTGGATCTCGCCAAATCGCCCATGGGCCCAGTCGCTGATATCGCCGACTCACCCATGGGCCCAGCCGCCGATCTCGCCAGCTAACAAATGGCCCCGTTGCTGATCTTGCTGACTATCAGATGGGCCCGGTCGCTGATCTCACCAACTCACCAATGGGCCCAGCCGCTGGAGCTAACAAATTGGCCCCATCGCTGATCTTGCTGACTATCAGATGGGCCTGGTCACTGATCTTGCCAACTCACCAATGGGCCCAGCCGCTGGTCTCCTTGACTCACCTATGGGCCCAGTCACTGATCTCGCCACTGCACCTGTGGGCCCAGCCGCTGGTCTCGCCAACTAACAGATGGGCCCGGTCACTGATCTCGTTGCTGATCTTGTCAACTCACCCATGGGCCCAGTCGCCAGTCTCGCCAACTCACATGGGCCCAGTCGCTGATCTCGCCAACTCACCCAGTCAGCCTAAGCGCCAGTCCTGCCAACTCGCCCATGGGCCCAGCCGTCAGCCCAACATCTCACCCTCAGCCCATCCACTTGATTTGCTGCTAATCATGTAGGCCCATTGGTCTATTTTATCTACTCTAATCACAATTTCCCTACCACTGAATACTAGCTGGGCCCACCCGTCTCCAACGTACTCCTGCCATACCACTGGGCCCACCCGTCCAACACAGTGGCTCATTGGAGCTGGGCCCAGCCTCGGCTGGCCGTGAACTACAGCCTATTTGCAAGCTCGGCTCACCGTCAACTATGGTGCCAGGGGCTGAATGGGCTCAGTAAATCGCATTGAACTTGCTGAGACCGAGCGTGCGGTCGTTGACCGCTAATGAGGATACGATCAAATGGGGAGCCACAGTAGATGTATCCTCCCCATATTTCACGGTCGCAAAGGCGTATGATACTCTTCAGACTCTCGGCGCTGAGCCTGAGCAGGTCTCGTTCTGAGACACTCTTATGTGCACCGCGAAGGAACAGACACGCAGGCATGGCGGTGTCCACGAGGACCGTCGCCCGTAATATGACGGTCGGTTCATCACCGCAGGCCAAGCCTTGAATGCCATCCTAAACACGTGGTAAATGACCTCAACACTGAGTCATTGTTGCAATCATCTAAACACGCACGTTCACCGTGGAAATACAACTGGCAGACAAACACCATTCACCAAGGTTAGTCATGACAGCCGGTCGATCCAAGACATCCAAATCAGATTTGCCTATGCGCCCAGAGTCGCACGGGCGACAAGAGTTCGAGTGAAGCGGGCAGAATTTCGCGCGAATCGGACAATTCCTGAAGCCGCATGATTGTTTACATGGTTCCAAAACCTAGGATGAGGTCACATCGAGAACTCCCGTATAATTGGGTGTATGGCTCATGGTCGTTTTTGAAGAGCGGGGGACATGACTGGGGCGTGCCGGAATATCCTCCTGGGATCGTCTGTTGACGATCAGAAAGGATATCTTGACAGCACAGCAGCGACCCACTTGTAAGCTTTCCTATCTTTGGTAAATGACCTCGACACTGAGTCATTGTCGCAATCATCTAAACACACACGTTCAGTGTGCAAATACAACTGGCAGACAAACACCATTCACTAAGGTTAGCCAGGACATGCTGTCGATCCAAGATATCCAAATCTGATTTGCCTCCGTGCCCAGCGTCGCACGGGCAACAAGGGTTTGAGTGAAGCGGTCTCGCGCGAATCGGACAGTTCCTGAAGCCTCATATGATTGTTTACATTGTTTCAAAACACAGGATCTGCCCGCTTCTGAGAAGTCCCGTACGATTGGGTGTACGGCTCGTGGTCATTTCTGAAGAGCGTTGGGACGTGGACTGTGCACACCGGAATATTGTCCGGGGATCATCTATGTGAGGTTTGTTGACGGTTAGACTGAATATCTTGACAGTGCAGTAGAGACCCACTTGTAGGGTTTCATACCTTGATCGTAGTACACCGAATGTTTGAGGGAAAGTGGTAGTCCCAAAGCCACAATCCTGCCATCAGAGGTGTCCTTTTCCACATCGTCAACGCTCCGCATCGCATCTGCCATGGGATCTTGGATATCAGAACGCGAGCAGAATCGTGTTGAACTAGACTTACACGTCGGAGCGAACACCTGACAACCAGACCTCCTTGGTTGGCCATGAGCGGTCGCGTCAGATCGTCCACCGAAGAACGTCCTCAGGCCAAATTTGACTCGTGGGTCATCGCTTGTCCAAAGCAACCGCATGTCGGAGGTAGCAGATATGTTCACGCGAGGAAGGTGTCCAAGGAAACATCTTGTTTCGGCCAACCTGAAAGCCAGCAGAAGGGGTAGTTCCCCTTGAGGCTACCAGATGTAAGGATTAGAGTGTCGAAATGCATATACGGACGTACCACACACGGGCGCAATGGATCTGCAACGTTTGCACTAGTTCAACATGATTGGACTTCTTTGGTGATCCTGTTGGTTGCGACGACTTCGAGGACGCGTCTTTTTGCAGTTTCTGCAGGCAGATCGAAGACAGCCTACACAGGTATTGCTTGTTATTTCGTGGTGGAAGTCGGCGGACTGTTGGGAATCGAGTGGAATCGTGACAAAGCGATCACTGGGACGGGACGAGAGTTGGAAAGAATGGCGAGCCAACGCTATGCTGTGTCTGCAATCTGGGTCGGCTTTGAGTCTTGCACGGGCATCATCCGGCCAAGATTCGCCGGGGATGCATAAACGCGTGGTGCGAGATTGCATGGTTTGTATTTCATTGTTCAGTCCGTGGCGTTATATAACAGCAGTCGCCACGAAAGCTTACAGAACGGCCGGTAAATTCCGAAATCTTATGATAGCTTAGATCAATAATGGACGTTCGAACTCTGCTCCATATGACATCCTGGCTAAGCTGTATCTCTCCACTGGCTCGTTACTTATTGTATATCTATCCGTACGGTATGGACGGCCTTGGTACTCATGAACGCGTTCAAAACCGCTCAATGTTGGCGACTCGGTCTCTGCCCTGTCATCTCTGCGCTCCAACGTCATCATAAAACCCGTTCTAACTAACATGGTCTACATCGCTGTAATGTACTCGCCGTGTTCGTCCTCTTCGCCATCCTCGACGTCCCTAGATTTTTCCATGCCGTCATAGCTATCTTGAACTACATATATCCCAGTCACATTATACGGTCGTCATTTATTGTAAGCTTTCGTGCCCTCCATGTATGTTTCTTCATCGTTATGCGATGTCACCTACCCTTTCGATGGTCAGTGCCTTCATTCTACCCTATTATACCAGTGTGATTACATGTCTCTCCATGACACCAGTGGAAATGGTAGTGCTTCACGTCATCTCAACCTCTCTGATGACCGGGATGGTTCCAAACCATCCTCGATTTCCCATATCTCCGGATCTCCTTTGATGACCGGGCTTCTATGCTTTCTAAAATCAGTCCTAGGTGCATCATATTTGCTCTTGCAGCTTACAATCCCATTGTTTCTCATCGTGGTGGCCCCATTGTACGATCTGTGGCCTATGATCCTCACCTTGATTTCACCCATCATGGTCATGATAGATGATGTACTGGACGCTGTGATATTCATGTCATTTTCGGTAATTTATAGCGTCGCATTTGCGTTACACCCTCTTGCCACACTGTGCGCTGTGGCATGCACCAGCTGGGATGCAGAGAGGTCTCTGGCCACTATTCCGTCCGGGATATCCTACCCGCTTTTCGATCAGACAAAGGACTTCTCCTACTCATTTAACTTCCGAGGAATTCGTGGACTTGACGGATCGTCAGAACTGCGACCTAGGCACGGACTGCGGGCGTCGTATTTGCTCTTTCATCTTACACGTCCACTGCTTCTCACATTGGGCACCTCGTTGTACGTCCTGTGGCCCGTGATCTTCACCCTCAACGGTCGTGAGACAGATGTGGTACCGACAATTCCAATCATCCATAGCGTCGCGGTCGCGTTGTACCCTATTTACATATTATGTGCTGTGATATGCATCAGCGGGACCATAGGGGAAATCTTTGGCTGCTACGCCATCGCGGCTATCCTAGGAAGTCTTGATTGGACGATGAGCTTCTTCAAATCATGGAAGCCTCCATCCCCATCCGGCCAATCAGCAAGCGTTGAAGAAGTGGAGGCAGCAACATGCAGGAACCCAATGGAAGCGAGCTGTCGGGATCTATTGCAATGTTTCTTGGACGGTAGACATTAGAGTGTCAAGGTTATGATACAGCGACTCTTAATAACTTTCTTGTCACCTTCGAAGCTGCCCCTTCAAGTTGGACCTGTTGAGAGCGAGCTCAAGGTTAGTGCATCCATTGAGTTCCATTCCACCGTATCGCACCTCCCACTGTGCAGGACTGTCCCCTCCGTGACACTGCCCTTAACAGCGCAAAGGGTGTTGCTTCACCTCACGTCAAACCTAGCACTGACTACGGTAGTTGGAGCGATCTCCACTGGTCACCCATTTTTGCGTGCAGTCCTGCATCCATCTTGTTTACTGTGTCACTCTGCCCTTCGATTGTGTCTTGTACCATAGCGTCCTGTGCGCTCCTGTGATATTCACTCGTTGCACTGTTGAAAGACATCAAACCAGGCACTGTGGATAGTAAATACAATTCTTTTAAGTGTATTATACAATGGTTGATCAATATTCAGTGGAAAACCCACTGAATATTGATGTAATTAATTTCATTGACTCACTGAATTCCCTCCCAATCATTGAATTTCAGTGAATTATTATACAATGAACTTCAGTGATTCACTGAAATGTAGTGACTCACTGAATTTGACTGAGTCGATATGCGATGATTTTCAATGATATGATGTACTCACTGAATTTAAATGAGTTGATATTTAGTGAATTTCAGTGACTCGACTCGGAGACAATGAATTTCGGTGCTCAGTGCTCGCTTCATCACTTAGTGTAAAAAGAAAAGACAAGCACGTGACTAACATGCAATGCATCACCTGATCTTATCAATGCGTCGTATTTTGAAGTCCGACAAATCACCTCTTGTCCTTGTACCACTACCATGTCCTTCGTCCAACCTTACTGGCTGCATATATCTCTCACACCTACTAAATTTATTGGGAATGAGTTCCGTTATACCCGTATGGGGTCTTTTTTTCTCCGTCTGCCCCAGGCCTGAGGGGTTTTGACCAAGATGAATTGGTAAGTTCATTATGTAATCGGTTTTTGAACTCAGTGTCCTAACCCACCGTCTCCAAATATCACTTCTTGCCCACCCCGGTGTTTTTCCCGAGTCGTCCCGCTGTGTAGACCTGCCTAGTACATACTACTACTGGACCCTTGTGTAGCTACTTACACCGATCCGCATTCCAGTAGAAAATTTAATGTGATTTCATTGATAAATACATTGGAATGTAAAATGCATTGGAATTCAGTGGGAATATTGAGGCACTGAAAATCATTGCAAAAATGCAATGAAATTCAGACGTGGTAGATGCCGGATCAGTGCATTTTGCACTGAATTTTCAGTGTATAATCCACTGAAATTCATTACCATCTCCGCTGATTCACGCTGAAAGTCACTACAAAAATACACTGAATTTTACGCTGAATTCAATAGGGTTTACTATCCACAGTGCAGGCGTCATGGCTTTCTCGCCGTTCTCCATCACTCATAGCGTGATGCACTATATCTACCCTCTTCGATCGTTGGCCACTATGCCGTTGGGACTGTCCTATGCTTCAGCGAAGAGGAGAGCTGACTCGACTACCCAGGAATTCATGGACTTGATGGATCGTAAGGACCATGGATAAGAAAGTCTCCGACTAGAACACAACAACACTGGGAGACGTCATACTGGATGATCACTATGGTACAGCAAGTCAAGTAAGAAATGCATATTAGGAAATGAGATAGAACCGAGTGGGGATCCATTGGTGGGACCTGTCACCTGGAAGACGTCATTCGAAGAATAGGTGGGTGCCCACAATCCACCCAGGTGTACAAAGAGTTAAGAGATGTGCACATGACGAGGCAAAACTAAATACGACGGGCTAGTTCGAGTTCAAGGGAGGCATAGGCAGTAACAGAGTATGTCTATCCAAGGATAGTCCCTCCAGTGTTGGATCGTCGGCTCCGGCATGGGCATACCTGATGCTTCGATGTCGTATGTCACAGGTTGTGCGTCTGCTCGCGGCCGATCTTCATGGGCTTCGAATCAGAAACCTTGTGACTTACTAGTTGATCAGGTGCTGGATAAACTGTCGGCACCCCAAGCGGGACATCATCCGAACCGCAGTTGCGTCGATATCGAGCAGTTCGCAAGTAGGACCAAAGTCCAGGGAGGCGGCTCAGATGGTTGGACTGCTGGGTGGGAGGTGACCCAGACGTTGCTAGAAACTACCAAATGCTGATGTTGATACAGGGATCAACCGTGGAGATGACGTACATCCAATGGGTCCGTTACACCCTCCTGTAGACCTGCTCGGGGCGTCGTACTGGGACGTGGCACAGCAGGCGGCTGGATGATGGGACACGTCAGTGAGTTCCGGTATCAACCAGCAAGTAGTTACTCACATCTAACAGAGCATTGTGCTTCTTCAAGATACAGACAGTTTTTTGTTGTCAACAATGGTGTGAAATCATTCGAGTAATCATATCTTCCTCCCTCCGGATTGGATCCTGTTCGTATGTGTCAGTGTTACAGTAGAATCCACCACAAGCGCAGTTCTTTTCCACATCGTCGACGTTCCGCAACGCATCTGCTATTGGAACTTAGACGTCAGAATGTGAGCGGAATCATGCTAAACAAGACTTACACGTCTGGAGCACCCGAAAACCAGACCTCCTTGGTATGGCCATCAGCGTTCGAGTTGGACCGTTCACCGAAGTCATCTTCAAGCAAAACTTGACTCATAGCTCGTCCAAAGTGACCGCATGTCGAAGGTAGCAAACATGTTCACACGACGAAGGAGTTCAAGGAAACACCTTATTTCAGCCAACTTGAGTCAGCAGACGAGATAGTACCCCTGAGGCTACCAGATGAGAGAATGAGAGCATCGAAATGGACGCACCACGCCCGGACGGAATTGAGCAATGTCTTTTTCACATCGCTTGCATCCTCAAGGGTTGTATCGCCATCGCCAGCGCCCATCCCATCACAGCCTCCCCCACCTCTCCCATCGTCACCATTGCCATCGTTAGCACCCCTCCCATCCCAGCCTCCGCCACCGCTCCCATCATCGCCACTGCCATCTGCAGCACCAGTGCCATCCCAACCACCACCACTGCTGCCCGCATCACCACTGCCACCGGTCCAGTCTCCCATCACAGCCCCCTCACTCACACCGGTGGAGATGCTCGCCGGGATGTCACTTTTACCAGATGGACCAACAGCATCGGTGCCCGCCTCTCCACTGGGCCCATTTGCAGGCATCGCCGGCGTTCAGACGCCCTTGCTGCTCGTGCGCAGTCCTTCAGTGGAGCCAGAGGGTATGGTAGTGCAATCGGCGCCCATACATTCGTCCCCAATCGCAGCGAGCACGATCCCGGCGATGTCATCTGTGGAGGACATCAAGATGTCTGACGGCGCACACCCTTCTGATAGCATGGAACTGTAACTAGGTAGTTTACATTGTATTTGTAGTTTCATTGCAACATTTGGTACTGTGGGTTTGAGGCTTCTCCCTGGTGGAGATCAAAACTAAGTGTGCTTAAGCAGGCAGTTGAGTCACCTACACAGTGCGCTGGTTGAGCTGGCTACACTATTTAGATGAATGAGATGCTTTCAAGTTACTACACATTGTAAAACACTCAGTATTTACGACTATGGCCTCTGGCGGGCCTTGACCTTTGTCTTAACAGGACTGGGTGTTGCCACATCCTCGTCAGGTGCTTTTGGTGGATGCCTGGCACGGCCTGACCTCCGAATAATGGACTGATCATGCAAAGCCCATTGCTGTGCCTGAGCTGTATTGCTGACAGTACCGGCGATATGCTGTTTGTCCAAAGCACGGCGCTGCCGCTTGAATGGCCCATTGTTTTGTTCCTCTCCAGCTTCATTGGCGGCATGCCGTTTCTTGGATTTGCGGGCCTGCGTGGCACTGCTGATGGTGTCGGTGGTGTGCTGCTTGTCAGATGTTGACGCCGGTGTCACCTTGTCCATGTTGGCTTTTTTACGGTGGGTTGACTGTGGCTGTAGTGTTTAAAAGTCAGGTTGTGGGACCGAAAAAAGACCGGTAACCGAACCGGACTGACAGCGGTTGCAACCGGACTGCAGTTGCCGGTCCTCAGAAAAATTTTGATATGCAGTTGCGGTTGCAGACAAAATGACTCGAGATGTGAGACCGGTCACAAACCAGTCCCAACTGGTCCTCCCTCGGACCACTTGTAATTAGGTGAAACACAAAATCATGGTGGTATACATAGAAAAAAAAGACGACTAGATAGTAAATGATACATGCTGTGTATAGTGTTGAAAACAAGTCCGACGTGTTGAAAATGGGTCCAGCATGTTGAAAACGGGCCCGACGTGTTGAAAATGGGCCCGATATGTTGAAAAATGGGTCCGATGTGTTGAAAATGGGTCCAGCGTGTTGAAAACGAGCCCGACGTGTTGAAAACGGGTCCGACGTGTTGAAAACAGGTCTGACATATTGAAAATGGGTCCAGCGTGTTGAAAATGGGCCCGACGTGTTGAAAATGGGGCCCAACATGTTGAAAATGGGTCCAGCATCTTCATAACAGGCCAAGCAGGTTGAAAATGGGTTCACTGTGTTGCAAACGAGTCGAGGGTGTTGCAAACGGGTCAAGGGTATTCAAGATGGGTCCAGCATATTCAAAATGGGTCCAGCATATTCAAAATGGGTCCAGCATCTTCAAAACGGGTCCAGCATGTTCAAAACGGGTCCAGCATGTTCAAGATGGGTTCAGCATGTTCAAAACAGGCCAAGCAGGTTCAAAACAGGCTCACCGCATTGAAATGGGTCCAGCATCTTCAAAATGGGTCCCACATGTTCAAAACGGGTTCAGCATCTTCAAAACGGGCCAAGCAGGTTTGCAAACAGACCCTCTTGAGATGTCAGGATCACTTTTGAGACGATAGGATCAGCTTTGAGATGACAGGTTCGCTTTTGAGACAAGAAAATAGGTCGGCAGTGTTGTGTTGTCCAAGGGAGTGTGTGTGATCGTCGTAGCTGCAAGAGTAGTTATTTTTTTAACTAATAAGAAAGTAATGCCTACATTTTTACGGTGGCTGCAGTGCACATATGTGCGTACTTGACTTGGTTGATGTGGATGTGGGCTGGAGGGAAGATGGTAATCAGTGCAAAATCAGCGTCGTGTCAGAAACAATGGATTACCATAAATGGTAAAAGTCCGGTTGCAAACCGGTTGCAACCAGTTACATTTTGCCACGGCAGCAGCGGCAACCGGTTTTGACAGGTCCGGTTCCAGTTGCACAATATCCAGGAAATAAAAAGACCGGTTTTGGTCTGGTTGTGCCAAAAAGGCAATAAAAACCAGACCGGACCGGACTTTTAAACACTATGTGGCTGTAGATGTTAGCTTTATATGTGCATGGGATATTAAGCCTACCTTGGTGGAAAAGGTGTTGAGCAGCGCACTGGTTGTATGTTGGCAGGGACATCACTGTCATCACCACTGTGGGGTTCTCCATCGGCGGTAGCTTCGTCGGCGGAATCATTGCCATCACCGGCAGGTTCTTTGTCAGCATGGGATTCTTTGTCGGCGTGGGATTCGTTGTCAGCATCGCATTCTTTGTCGGCAGCAGCTTCATTGGCAGACTCGTTACCATCACCGGCAGGTGAGTCGCTCCATCCATCAACCTCTGTTTCCACTGGCTCCATCAGCTCTCCCTGCCAGTTCATCCACCGGTGGAATGCAAAGAGGGGACGATGCCCCTATCAGCCCGGTTCTTCCAAAAGTCCAAAAGTTTGTCGACCTCAAGCTTCTTCAGCTTTGATGGTTCTTTCAGATATACACCGGCGGGTACATGTCAATCTCTCCTTGCCGACTCGGATGCCCAGCATGTTGACGCTGCATTCTCACAATATCAATGATATAAATGATTGGGTTCCACATGCTGGCATGAAATGAATTGTGCTAGTATGCATGCCGGTCACTACAGGGCCCAAAGCAAGAAATGATCCCAATCACCAATCAGATCTAGGGTCAGCATCTTAGCGATGTCAAACAACATGGGCCCAGGCTCGGCCCATGTAACTCTGATGAGTGTATGCGATAAGCAAAAGTGAAGTGATACAGGATTTCATGTTCGGTCAGAGAGCTGAAATCATCCAAACTTACATACCAGAAACCTAGGACTGATGGTAAACAAGTCAAAAGGAAAGAAGGTGGTCCCTTCCACTACTGTGAAGATGGTGAAGTACAAGACCATCGAAACAACCAGAGGGACGAGGATGAAACTGGTGAAGCTTCCTCCCTTCAAGAAACACAAGGAGGATAAGTCATCACAGGGGTCCCCCTCCAAATCCAAGTCCTCGGTGCTACATGGCCAGCCCGATGAAGATGCACCCTCCTATCAGTATGATGAGGATAATGACATGCCACCACCCTTCCAGACCCCTAAACATAAGGTGATTCCTCTGCTCCTCCGATGCATAACATCACCGAAGATGGCTCTCAACTTCATCAGACCCAGAATGATTTTCTCTGGGACTGGCTTCCATTCAAAGGACAGTACTTGGCCTTACTGATGGATATGGAGGCCCCACCTCTTGACTGGACCTGCTCTGTCCTCCAGTGTGACAAGGAAGGAATATACAGGTGTGACGACTGCTTTATGCAGCCCCTGTTTTGTACCTGTTGCTGCCGAGAACAGCATGTTAGACACCCCCTGCATAGGGTGCATCAGTGGGTTGGCCAGTTCTTCGATGACTCTTCACTTCGACTGGTGAGCAGCATGCTGGAATTCAATAGTTGGAACCCTAACAGTTCTCAGGCAGGGATGGAGGTCAACCTTGGCCATGGAGGCTCACCCTGTCCCAATGCCCATCTGGCCGATGATTCATCCAAGGACGACGATCCCTGGGAGGATGTAGAAGATAGCACGGCCTGCCTCACTTGAGGACTCCAGAAGACTTCAATTATATCACCGTGGTTGACACCACCGGCATCCACATCTGGAACATCACCTACTGCAATTGTCCTGATGCCGGTGCTATTCATTTCCAGCTGTTCTCGGCGAGCATTACGAATCCAAGGACAGTCTTCACGTTCAGAGTACTAGATGATTTCCTTCGGGACAACGTCGAATGTGGCACCTCCACCATGAACTATTTCAGCAAGCTTCACCACATTACCTCCAGTGCATTTCCACACCTAGTTGTGGTATGTGCATCAGTCTTCACTCATAAATACACTGACTAACTGATCTTTGGTGTCTTTAGGATAGGTACAGGGAGCTGATGAGGGTAGCACGACAATGGCGACTCCTCAAGACTCTGAAATGGAATGGCTATGGCATTGGCGACGACTCTCCTGGCCAAGGAGAGCTGGCCCTGTTTTGCCCGGCGTGTCCTCAACCAGGGATCAATGTGCCCGTCGAACCCGGCAATGACTTCACACATTGGAAGTATACGCGAACCATCATCATGGATGGTAACTTCAAGGCAGAACACATGCATTGCAGCTCACCCGAAGATGATGTTTATCTGATGGATGGCTAGCCTTCATGGTGACTCGACCACGCTACAAGGAATTCTTAGCATTAACAGAATATCCTGCTGAGGTAGGCCTAACAGTGCCTGTCAGGCTTGGACTTACCGGCAATACTTCTCTTGACAGCGTTCCGATTGCAACAATCACCGGGCAGTCAACAGGGTTAATGCCGATCGGCATAGGCTGGAGGCGAGGGAATCGGCGGCTGCGCATGTGCTAGACATGGTGCTTTTACCCACATGCGATGGTCGACTTCCAGAAGGGCGAAAGGTGAGTCTCCGAATATTACATGTTGGAATTAGTCTCAGCCACTCAGACAAGTGAATATGGACTATGCCCTGGCTCATGCACTCCAGCATAAGATGGACGGCATTCGCGGGTCATCACATTTTATGATGTCAATTGCCAGTACAGCAAACAC
>MU124070.1:3652-21759 GCA_014904935.1 Melanogaster broomeanus
GCTCCTGTGTCGTTACCTCTGCAAGATTCAACTCTGGCCCAGGATGATCCGAACTGTCTTGGCACACCGTATGTCAACAACCTGAAGGTGGCAGCGGCTACGAAACAGTATGCCAAAATGTTCTGCGTCTTTGTCAGTTTCTCGTCGCCGTCCACCATCCTGCCGCGACTGACTTAAAAGATCTCATCCAGCGCGTCCGTCAAGAACCTAAACTTCGTAAGTAACTGAAACGGGCGGCTTACATACCTCTCTCAGTGGGCCATGCAGGAATGGCAAAGAACAAATCGTTTTTTACCAGAGTGGTGTCGGATCGGAGGCCAACTTCACAGGTGACCCTGTCACTGGCACTACGCTTCTCGGTGAGTACTCGCCACAATCGATAAATTCGCAAAATGATCCATCAGACTTCATGTTTGCATTGCAGAGGCGCTCGGAACCGGCAGTCGGTATAGGTCCGCGAAGCTTCGCCCTTTTCTGTGGGACTAAAAACCGTTGCACTTGTTGCTCTTCTAGCGGAGTTCAATGATTCGCGATGGCGTATAACTTCGTCGCTCAAAACTTATGAAGGGATGGGGACGACAACTGTGTACTCTTTGGGTAAGGACGTCGGCACACCACATTCTCGCACCATCGATTATTAAATCGGCGCATTCTCAAGGTTCTCTCGTAATTAAGATGAAACATATACCATATTAAAATAATTGGCAACTCAAAATGGACTACTCATGAAGTGCGGCGTACGACTGCCCAGGAAAGTTTCTGGGTTGATCGCTAAGTATTGATACTTCGGGTGCGTTAGAGTCACTAACCTGACTTCGTTTCAGGATCGCCTTGGATTGTTTGGAACGCGAGTCGCTTGGTTTTCTTCGGATCTGGCGTCAGCTCGTGCGACGGAAAGACCCCCGGAAGCCGCAGGCACTGGTCCCCAGGATCAGGTCGGTCTCCTGTTAACTTGTGACTATGACTGCCAATGTGATTCTCACCCGATGGGAGGTATAAAGTGTGTTGGCGTCTGGGACACTGTCGGGCTCTGTATATGAGACCATTGATGCTCCGAACATTAAAGGACACCAGTCTTCCCGCAACGGTCGACGTTGCACTGGCATGCTATCTCTCTCCAGGAAACCGTAAAGAAGTTCCTTCCTGACGTTGTGACGCCCCAAAAGGCGGACTTTGAGGCCAACAGGCGTCCTGAAACACAGTTATGCACTTTGGCTGCATTCTTATGTTTGTTGGTGCTGAACATCAGTGACGTACTGGTTCCCGGCGCTCACTTCGGACGTTGGGGGTGGCTACGAGCGTCGATGAACTAGCCGACCATGAAGCTTGTTCTGGATGCGGTATGTCTCTACGGTCAACGATCCGCAGCGCAACATTGACGACGTCACTGCTTTAGGGAGAGGTGCAGCAGATCATCGAACTTGATCTTGAGTTCTTACGGTCATATGAGCAACTCAATCCCGATCCATGGGGAATGTCTCAACCGCACAATGCATACATGGAAACTCCCATCCTACAGCGAGCAGTTGTCGGGCATGAAACACGCCTTGAAAGCGGACAGATCGATAAGACTTCCTTCTTCCCATGAGAGCAACAAATATGCTCCCCAGAACCTCAAGGATCCCAGTTACATGGTCACTATGAGTCTCATAGCGAAACAATTTGGCTCTGGATTCCAGCCCGGCTTTGCATCCATGAACAACTTCGAGAAGTACTGCCAAGAACACTGGGGCAAGCCCAAGGTGCGTTTGGGTCCATATTTCTGAAGAAGTATCCTGACATCCAGTGAAACAGCTCACTCTTCCTCCTCCTTCCTCTGAAGATCCTGCAAGTGTTATTCGGCCTGCAGTCTCCTGGGTAAGGACAGCTGCCACATACCGCGAGGACCGATAACTGAAACATTATTTTCCAGATTTATGGTCACCTGGGGGTCCTTCCCACTAACGCAATTGAAGGTGGCTTCGAAGCTGATGGCTCGCGCCTCTACGTCGCGCGTGCTCCATATGCGGTAAGCCCCAAAACTCTTCTCGTTTGATTCCCCTGTTCAACGGCCGATTGACACAGGGTGGCATTCGTAAGTTTGCGATCTTCTAGTATATTGATATTAACGCTCACTGTCGCCCGGAAAGATCCCGGGAAAGCAAGTGCTACCCTTGTCCATATCAGCTACGACGGGAAGGAGATAGTGGTATGTATCAGATAAGTTATGCTACAACAGCAAGTGTGGATGAACTTATCTCTCCAGATCCGTAGCAACTTTGAACTGCTCGTTGGTGCTCGCACGGCGGTCCGTTGGATTCCTGTCTCCGGTAGGCTCTCTCTGGACAAGCTTGGTGGTGCTATACTTGTGGAGTAAGCACAAACATTAAAAGTGATTCTCTCGTCCATTACTTACCTTGGGAATCGAAGTGGAGGAAACGAGGCCAACGGGGAAACCCTTTATGTAGCCCAAGCGGCCCTTGAAGGGAGGGGCTTGCAATGCGGCAAGGTCGGGATCAATGGCCACGGTAAGTTTTCTACGTCCGATAACGCGCTGCGATACCGTTGACTCACGTACTCTGCTTCACAGCTCATATTCCATACGGCGGCAAGGAAGTAATCGCTGAAAACTACAGCGTTCTTGCCCATCGTTGAAGAACCGTAGAACCGTCTTTTCCGAAAGTCAAGAAAGTAATAGAAACACAAATGAACTAACAGAACGTCTTGAGAATATGTACTTTTAGCATCGTACGAGAAGATATGGCGGCAAGGAATTAGTCCTTGAAAACTACAGTGTTCTTGCCTATCTTTGAAGAACCGTCTTTCCGAAAATTAAGAATGCAAGGGAAATGCAAACGAACCAGCAGGACGTCCTGAGAATATGTACTTTTGGCATTGTACGAGATGATATGTCATGTAAGTTACTATTTGGAAGCAACGATGCCAGCCCCTCAGGCATGAAGCAACTGGGACAACATGAGCATTAATAGAAGCGCTTTCGTGGCCGAAGCGGCACTCAGCAATGTGCAACTAGTAAGGCTGTACTACCCCTCACTTTTTGGCGGGGATTTTGTGACAACCCTGTGATAATCCTGTGACATGCTCTCAATTTCCCTGCCTGACAACAAGTTCAGAGGGAAGATAGTCTGGACTTCCTTCTGTCGGACAAGTTGAACGTAGTTCGACTGCTTTCGAATTTCAATGATAGTATCTCACAGTGCTAGGCAGTAGAGATTAACAGTGTCAGTGACATGCAATTAACATTGATCATGAGTTCTGTACAATTGAAATGAAGATAAATGGTATAGTATGCCCACCTTTATCGAACTGACTTTCGGTTCAGCCACGTTCGTCCTGGTTGGCAGCAGTACTTGGCTCGATCAGAGCCTCCAGGACCTGAGGCCTGAGGCCTGAGAGGCCATGGATCCAGGAGGTGTGCAAATGTCATCACTTGTTATACACGACCACGTGACTGGGACACGTCGCGCTTATGATCAATTATACTATAACTTAAGTTATACTACAATCCACGATGTCGACCACTGAAATAACTTCAAGCAGCTCTTGAAAGTGCTAATCTCCACATCCTGAACTCCCGCACACAGTTGAAGTCTCATCAATTTGACGACCTCGATCACTGGTCACCGGGCGAGGATAAATACGTCAAGACCATCGTGTCGGACGACGCGCCCCTCATAACGGCCTCTTCCAACGAGCTACGATTACGGAAGGAAGAAAAGAAGCGGGTGCTGAAGGAGGCTAAAGAAGAAAGGCAGGAAGACGTGCGGATGTTGGCGCCTCTTGTCGAGGATGGTGCGCCAATATTCTAAATTCGTCGCTGAGAGGTGCGTTCATATCCGTGACTACTTTCCGAGTAGATTACCACAAAGCTCACTCGCTGACTACTCTCGCGACCACTCTTTCTGCCCGAATCTCTATACACGACTCGCCCTCACACGTCTCCGGCAAGCTCACCCTCACCCACGATTGACTGTTGCATCTGCTACAGCCACACTGGACAGTCAAGTGGAGCAGTTGCAGAAGATGGAAGACAAGCTTCAAGATCTCAACAGCCAGATAGGAGCCACGAAGCAGCAGCTGAAGACCGAGATGGCAGACTTGGAGCGACTGAGAGGTGTGGAGAGGGAGAGGATTGGTGAGCTCGGGCTTGTAGAAAAGGAGGCAGGAGAGGTGGAAGACCCGAGGATCGGCGGGCTATACGATTGGTATGCAAGCTGTCAATTGTTCATTCTTGATGGCTTGTTTGATGAAGTCCCGGACTTGGCCGCACACGGATATAGGTTCCTGGCATCCCTAACGATCCACCGCTCCATCCTCTCAAGTCGTCACATGCGGAATCCGAAAACGAACTTCGACTGACGTATTATATCGATCCACTGGCGGCTTCGCCGTCTTCGAGCTCCAAAGACCTGATACTGACACTGCTCTTCATTCCTAACACGCGACAACTGGCGTCTGCAGACGTTAGTTTGGGTGGGGTCGAGTTGGATTTGGGCGACGTGATCGATGCACACGTGCAAGCGAACGATATTTCTGGTCTAATAAGAACAGAAAGTCGAAGTAGAAGCGTGGATAGGGACTTGGACCAGATTTGGTAGACACGGCGACATGCATTGCGTCCACTGACTGTAAGTTTCAGTTACATAATAGCAGCACGGTTCCTTGGGAGAACCTGAGCCACTCTGCGCCACCCTCGAAGTAGTATGGAAAGCCGGACAGTCGTGCACGACGAATCAAAGCGAGAAGTGAGCGCGACTGTCCAGCTTTCCATAAAGTACATATTATTACTGTTTATGTAAATAATGAATCTCGAACACTGTCGAAAGAGGTCCAGAGTCCAGACAACGCCGCGCCGCGGCGACGAAGGTTTACATAACACCTAGCGCTCAGCAGCCAGTGAAAGTATGAAAGTACGTGTTGCTTATGACTCGGACCATCAGCACCTCTGCGATAGGAGTTGGTTGGTAAATACCTGATTTACAGTCCAATTGTGACGGCTGGAATGTTTGCAGATTTCTATGGCGTAACAGGTGCACATTTATTCCCACCGCGTTCTGCGTTGCGCATGCCGCATTTCTCTTGCATGTACCACATTTTCTCTTGCGCGTACCGCGTTTTCCATTGCGCGCACCGCACTTTATAACACAAACCTTATATGCACAAAATACTAATTACATGAATCAGACAAAGTATTTCTGCCCAGTGAGAGTGCCACTCGAATACATCAATGATTTATTGCAAGTTGCAGTTTGTACGCTTCAGGGTGATTATGTAAGTCCCCAAAAGCGGCCAGAAGTGCGTCCAAATGCAACCACTACTCCCACACACATGTCCCTTTTGGATATGTCACAACTTCCTCTGCCCTCCCTTGCATTCCCTGCTTCACCAGGGCCCCTCCCTTCATTGTAGACATATTTTATGTACAGATACATGTTATATACATACAATAAAGCTTATATGACTGCTACAATGAATGCCTGAGGTGCTATACAAGTGTACAAGCATTTTAGAGTGGAAAACACAAAAGTGATCCGATATTTTGATATTCTGGACATATCTACCATTATATTACATCCACAACAAGGGTTTATATGTAGGTATAACATATCAGAAGCCCATAGCATGAATGTGGCTCCTTGTCTAGATACACACACATCTCCTCCTGATCCCTTTTCATCTCAGGGGCTTGAAGCAGTGGCCTGGATGCCAGGAGAGTGATACAGGCTTATGGGATGCATATAAATAAAATTCTGAGATACTGAACACAGTGTCCTACCCCCAGGATGACTAGGTATTGATATAATTCGCATTTTTCACTAATAGGGGTCTCATAAATCACCATGGTGGATTTCCTGAATTGTAAGTAGACAAGACTCTAGCTAATATCACTAGGTACCTCCTAATAAAATCTAGAGGCAAGGGAGTGAGATTTGAGAGCAGGGGAGATGAAACAAACATATGACAAGCGTGGGAAAGGGGTCAAAAACTTAGGAGACTTTGGAAAACACATTAAAAACTCATTGGTTCAGCTGGCCTACATAGGATTATACTCAAATTTCGCATTTTTTGACATATAGTATTGTGTGCATGCAAGGTTTGTGGTATAAAATGCGGTGCACGCAATGGAAAACGTGGTACGCGCAAGAGAAAACATGGTACATGAAAGAGAAAATGCGGCATGCGCAATGCAGAACGCGGTGGGAATAAATGTGCACCTGTTACGCCATAGATTTCCGGACATGTTCCCATCACCGCCTTTCCATTTGATTGATCGCTGGTGCCATCATTGACAGCGAGCACCTTCTTGGAACCAGAAGTTCAGTCGCTTTCAGCCTTCATTCCGAGATGACAGGCATTGTTTCGAGCGTGCTCTCGCACCTTAGGTTGCATATACCGTTTGTGAGTGATGAGTTACGGCGCAACTGGGTGTCCATTGACACCACAATGCATCTTGTCCCATTCTAGCTGAATTCCAGGTCATACTGGCGGCCTTTGTGCTGATTTATACGAGAGCAGTATCTTGTTTTCCCCTCGCACCCAGTCGTAATAAGTTGTACCTGCGTGCTGGCGCAACTGCACATTCGAGATTTGGGTAGAAGGCTCGATCCAGCGATACGTCAAACGAAAGCCCCTGTGGTTTACAAACATAAATGGGATTGGGACAGCTGCAGGCCAGGCCATCCTCACAGACCTGCACTCGCTTTTCTCTCACTACTCACTAGTACTAGCTGTTTGAAATGTCTATTCGCCTGCAGTGGTCTGGGGTAAGGACAGCTGCGACATACCGCGGAGGATCGACGACTGAAACATGTATTTGCCAGACTTCCTGGTCAGCTGGGGGTCCCTCCCCTACGCCAATCCAAGGTGGCCACGAAGCTAATGGCTCGCCCCTCTACGTCGGCCGTGCTCCTTGCGGTAAGCCCCCAAAACTCTTTCGTTTGATTCCGCTTGTTCAACGCCGATGACACAAGGGTGGCATCGTAAGTTTGCGAACACTCTAGGTAGCATTGATATTAACGCTCCACTGCCGCCGGAAAATGATCCCGGAAGCAACGTGCTACCCTTGTGCATATCGGCACGGGCGGGAGGATGGTGGTACGTACCATATAAGTACGCGACAACAGAAAAATCGTGTATGCAATTTATCTCTTCCAGCATCGAGCACTTTAGCTGCTCGTGGGCTCGCGCGGCGGTCCGTTTGATTCCTGTCTCTCGAGGTTTGTCTCTGGACCAGCTCGGTGGTGCTACACTTGTGGTGTAAGGCAAACTGTTAAAAAAAGTGATTCTCTCGCATTACTTACCTGGGGGATGATATATCTGAGGACCGACGGGGTAAACCCTTTATGTAGGCCCAAGCGCCCTTGGAAAGGGAGGGTCTTACAATGCGGCAAGGTCCAATTCAACAGAGCGCGGTAAGTTTTCTGCATCTGATAATGCGCTCGATACGCCGTTGACTCATTGTACTCTAGCTCACAGCATATCCATACGGGCGGCGAGGAAGGATCGTTGAAAGATCAGTGTTCTTGCCTATCTTTGAAAACCGTCTTGTTTCGAAAGTCAAGAAAGTAAGGAAAACACAGAAATTGAAACAACAGGAATTTCTGAGGAATAATGTCTTTTAGCAATCGTACGAGAGATGATATGTCGATGTACTGTAATGGAGAGCGCACCAAGCCAGTCCTTTGCACGAAACAACTGGACAATAAGACCATTATGTAAGTTCTTGGGCTGGACCAAGTGCACAGCTCATATAATGGGTCTAGTAAACTATAGATGTTATAGACAACAAGTTCAGAAGAAGATGGTGCTGTTCCGATGATAGTATCGCACTGTGCTAGGCATAGAACAGTGTCAGTGACATGCAAGTTGATCCATGAGTGCCGTACGAATGAAAGAAAGTGAATGGTATAACCAACGCTATGGTAAGAGATCATTCAGATGGACGCATTTTTTATTCACCTATGAGCCCACTCCACCCTTGTCAATGTGATGGGATTACGTTTGGAAGTATCCTGTACCGTGTTCTGTGTACCGATCCGCTGCGACACAAGCATTCTCTGGAGCTGCGCCGAAAACAAGGATCGGACGCACGCACGGACATGGCGAGATGACTTAGCGAAGACCGCAAGTCAGTTATGTAACATCAGGAAGCACATGACAATGGCGCACCCGCAGTCAACAATGGCGGATGTTCGCCTCCTCGTCCTGACAAATGACGCATAATCCGGAGCGCATCGCGTCCATGTCCACTGACTTCGAGGCGGGAACGTGCTTGGGCTTCCGGGAGCTGTATCTGGTGGGGGGCGTGTCGGGGATGCCTGAGACGACGTGCACAGGCTGTGGTAGTCGTCGTGAAGACGACAGGCCGTCCTCCATTGCTGGGTGCGCGAGATGTTGCTTGGTGTGCGGCTTCATTGCATCTCAAATCTCTGTCAGCGCGATCGGTGGCCAGTGGCTTCGGCGTCCTGTAACCCCTTCGCTCGCAGCGAACCGGAGGTAGCCCTGCTCCTGCTCGGGCAACTTCTGGGATGTGCTTCTGACGTCGGGTTCCAGCCATCTCCAGCAACCACGGCCCTCAGACGCGGCATCGTCTTCCGTCGACGATCCTCCATTTGGTCTTACTCCTCCTCCTCTCCTCCTCCTCCTCGAGTCATCGTCATCATTACCACTCATTGAGTACTTCCGGTTTCGTCTGGTCACGTATGGCCACGACTCGCTCCATCTAACTGCCACCTTTTCTACGAACACCCGTAGGAACCCTCACCCTTGGTCCCCAAAACGCTCTGTAAGGCACCAACCGACAGCGCCGAGATGCGCCGAACGCGGAGGGTACGAGGGTCAATCGGCGGTGGGGTGGAGCTGGGGTGGACTGTGGCTCCGGACAGGTTGCGCGCGCGGGACGAAGACGCGCTGGCGGTTGGTTGGGCTACGCGAGAGGAAACCGTGGATCCGTTGGGACGATGTTGGTCGAGTGAATACCCAGGATGTCACAGTAGGTTGGTCCTGGGTTTACGTGGGGACAGATGTCGTTCTGGCTCTGGCTGCGTTTTGACGTGCGGAACGGGGTGTGTAGCCCTGTAAAGGCATTCCTGGGACTGCCCGTTCGTCGGTTGTGGATCGATGGTCAGGGCGGGGAAGGAAGTGTGAGTTTCAGTGTTGGTACTCGGCGCTAACGGATGTAATATTTCGGGGCTTGTGATGCATGACTACTGGCGGGTGCCGTGGTCCGCGGGAAAACAGATTCCGTGCACGGTAGCTGTGCAGATGGGGTGGGAGATCAGAATGAGAGACGGGATTGATAGGACGGCACCGCTGATGTTTCCTGTATGGTGCGTCATTCGCCAGCAGGGAGACAACCTTGTGGCGTCTACTCGATAGGCAGCACCACACAAAGACAGCATGAATATAAACACCAAGACAGAGCGGTAAAACTCACGCCGAGCACCCCAATAGGTGCGACAAAGTCATTCGCTTATCTAGTAGGAAGGTCTGTTGACCGGATGTATACGCTTCGACGTAGTGTCTAAGCTTTGCGGAGAGGGAGTGCTTTCAGCTGGTTCCTGCTCGAGGGCGCTACCTACGTGGTTCAAAGAATGCAGCGACACCCTCACCGACAGTGCAGACGGGATTCACATGATGGAGAGAAAACGTGAGCTTGGTGTTGATACCCCGCAACAACGTAGATGACGATAGCCATTCACAGTTCGATACAGTACCCACATACGCGGCGATTCATAACCTTGTGCAGGTCCCGGCGTGCGGCATGAGAGCTTGAAATGTCCGAGCAAGGATGAGCCATAAGCCATAACCTATGGCGCAGAGACAGGATGAGGTCAATGATCCTCATCATGCCCAGATCAGGCTTCACCCGGCAGCGTGTGTATCTCATTACTCGTTGCAGCCTTGCAAAGCGCCACAAGTACTACGAACCCAGCACAAGAGCAAGTCGAGGCGTTCCAGAAATATTAACTTACCACGAATGATACACCTGCGCTGGCGATTGAATAATATACCGGAACTCCTCGCCAACTTCCTGCACGAGTTGCATCAGGGCGGGCCATGGGGTGGAGGTGTCCCAGCTGAGCAGGCGGCAATCCCTGGGAATTGGGGTTCGTCATAGCCAAGTCCCCTGAGCCCGTGTTGCTGCTGTCGATGCTCTGGAGTGGTGATCTGGCTGTGTTCGAGATCGAGAGGTTGACCGCAGGCGTACGCAAACGGATCTGTGGATCGGTGCAAACGGCAAGGGGAACTAACCGGCTGTCTACGGTCACTTCGCAACTCTGAAGTCGAGAAGTCAATAAGACCAACGCAAGAGGAGAAGAAGACGGGAGGGCGCGGGTTGGGAGCTCCTAGTTGAGGTCGTGGCTGGGTGGCTCGTTAGCTCTGACATGTAGCAACGTTCACCGACGCTGGACTGATCCAGTTCGAGGGAATGATTCTTCAGTCGGTTGCTTCCGTTGGGCCGATCCGGAGTCTTGCCTACGTAGTAGTTCTTAACTCAGATCAGACCACTTCGACTGGATACCCACCCACCTCTTTCCATCTTCCGCCAAAGCTGGGAGTACACAGGCCCAAACATGCAGGGTAGCCAGCAACAAATCGGATTCAATCAAGTCATTGTTTTATGCAAGCGTTACATGGAAACCAATTTCCTCGGTGGCGAACGAAGAAAGTAGTACGTACCAGGATCAGACAAGGTACCATCCATGCCGGTACCATCGCAGAAAACAAGAAGTGCCTTGGGGGCCATTTCGAAAAAGCTAGTAGTAGTGAGACAAAAGCGAGTGCAGGCTGTCCCAGTCCCTTTATATGTTTGTAAACCACTGGCGCCTGTTCGTTTGACAGTATTGCTATGTCGTGCTTTCTACCCCAAATCTCGAATGTGCAGTTGCGCCAGCACGCAGGTACACGTTGTTAACAAAAGGAGAGGGCATAACATATTACGACTGGGTGCGAGGGGAAAGAATATTCTGCTCTCGTACAAATCAGCACAAGGCCGTCACTACGACCTGCAATTCAACTAGAATGGGACAGGATGCATTGTGATGTCAAATGAAAACCCAATTGCGCCGCAACTCATCACTCACAAACGGTATATGCAACCCAAGGTACCAGCGCACGCTCGAAACAATGCCTGTCATCTCGGAATAACGGCTGCAAGCGACTGAACTTCTGGTTCCAAGAAAGTGCTTGCTGTCAATCATGGGCATCAGCGATCAATCAAGTGGAAAGGCAGTGATGGGAACATGTCCGGAAATCTGCAAACATTCAAGCCGTCACGATTGGACTGCAAATCAGGTATTTACCAGACAACTCCTATCGCGGAGGTGCGGATGGTCCGAGTCATAAGCAATACGTACATTCAGGTTCCAAGCTGCTGAGCGCTAAGTGTTGAGCCTTCGTTCAAGTTGCACGGCCTTGTCCAGACCCCGTCACGGCGCCTCTCTTGACATTCAAGTTGTTTGAGATTCATTATTTACGTAAACAGTACTTCGAGGGGTGACTTGAACTGGTCGACCATATGCAGGTCGCTGAGGTAGGAACCGTGCTGCTATTAAGTAACTGAAACTTACAGTCAGTGGATGCAATGCATATCGTTGTGTCTACTAGATCTGGTCCGAGTCCCTATCCACGTTTCTATTTCGACTTTCTGTTCTTACTCGTGCCAAAACTGCCCATACCAGACCAGAAATATCGTTCGCTTGCACGTGTACATGTGCATCGATCACGTCACTCAAATCCAACTCGACCCCACCCAAACTAACGTCTGCAGAGATGGGCCAGGAACCTATATCCGTGTGCGGCCAAGTCAGGAACTTCATCAGAGGAACCATCAAGAATGCACAATTGACATCTCTCATACCAATCGTATAACCCGCCGATCCTCGGGTCTTCCGCCTCTCCTGCCTCCTTTTCTACAAGCCCGAGCTCACCAAACCTTTCCCTCTCCACACCTCTCAGTCGCTCCAAGTCTGCCATCTCGGTCTTCAGCTGCTGCTTCGCGGCTCCTATCTGGCTGTTGAGACCTTGAAGCTTGTCTTCCATCTTCTGCATCTGCTCCACTTGACCGTCCAGTATGGCGGTAGCAGATGCAATAGTCAGTCGTGGGTGCGGGTGGGCTTGCCGGAGACGTGTGAGGGCGAGTCGTGCATCGAGAATTTAATTTGCGCAGAGAGATTGGTCGCGAGAGTAGTCAGCGAGTGAGCTTTGTGGTAATCTACTCGGAAAGTGAGCCACGGATGCGAACACACCTCTCAGCGACGAATGTAGAATATTGGCGCACCATCCTCGACAAGAGGCGCCAACATCCGCACGTCTTCCTGCCTTTCTGCAAGTCTTTCCTTAGCCTCCTTCAGCACCCGCTTATTTTCTTCCTTCCGTAATCGTAGCTCGTTGGAAGAGGCCGTTGTGAGGGGCGCGTCGTCCGACACGATGGTCTTGACGTATTTATCCTCGCCCAGTGACCAGTGATCGAGGTCGTCAAATTGATGAGACTTCAACTGTGTGCGGGAGTTCAGGATGTGGAGATTAGCACTTTCAAGGGCTGCTTGAAGTTATTTCGGTGCATTCAGTGGTCGACATCGTGGATTGTAGTATAACTTTAAACTTACTTACATAAGTACTATAAGCGAGCGCGACGTGTCTCAGTCACGTGGTCGTGTATAACATCCGCGCTGTGGTGACATTTGCACACCTCAGGCTCCACTCAGGTCCTCGACTCGGGCTCTGATCGAGCCAAGTACTGTTGCCAACCAGGACGAACGTGGCTGAACCGAAAGTTAGTTCGATAAAGGTGGGCATACTTTACCATTTATCTTCATTTCAATTGTACAGAACTCATGATCAATTGCATGTCACTGACACTGTGTTAATCTCTACTGCCTAGAACTGTGAGATACTATCATTGAAAGCAGTCGAACCGTTCACCTTGTCCGACAGAAGGAAGTCCAGACTATCTTCCTTCTGAACTTGTTATCAGGCAGGGAAATTGAGAGCATGTCACAGGATTATCACTGGGTTGTCACAAAATCTCCGCCAAAAAGTGAGGGATAGTACAGCCTTACTAGGTGCACATTGCTGAGTGCCGCTTTGGCCATCAAAGCGCTTCTATTAATGCTCATGTTGTCCCGGCTGTTTCATGCCTGAGGGGCTGGCATCGTTGCTTCCAAATAGTAACTTACTAGATGACATATCATCTCGTACAATGCTAAAAGTACATATTCTCAGGACGGCGTCCTGCTGGTTCGTTTGCATTTCCCTTACTTTCTTAACTTTCGGAAAAGACGGTTCTTCAAAGATAGGCAAGAACACTGTAGCTTTCAATGACTAATTCCATGCCGCCATATGGAATAGTAGCTGTGAGGCGAAGTACGTCAGTCAACGGTTATAGCAGCGCATTATCGGATGGAGAAAACTTACCGAGGCCGTTGATTCTGACCTTGCCGCATTGTAAGGGGCCTATGATTATAAAAAGGTGCGCTTGTGCTACATAAAGGGTTTCCCCGTCAGCGTCGTTTCCTCCACTGCAATTCCAAGGTAAGTAATGAACGAGGGAATCACTTTTTAAAGTTGTGCTTACATCACAGGTATAGCACCACCAAGCTTGTCCAGAGAGAAACTACCAGAGACAGGAATCCAACGGACCGCCGCGCGATCACCAACGAGCAGCTCAAAGTTGCTATTGATCTGGAGAGATAAATTCATCCACACTTGCTGTTGTAGCGTAACTTATCTGATACATACCACTATCTCCTTCCCGCCGTAGCTGATATGCACAAGGGTAGCACTTGCTTTCCCGGGATCTTTCCGGGCGACAGTGAGCGTTAATATCAGGATGTTTGCAAACTTACGAATGCCACCCTGTGTCAATCGGCCGTTGAACAGCGGAACCAAACGAGATGAGTTTGATGGCTTACCGCATATGGAGCACGCGCGACGTAGAGGGGCGAGCCATTAGCTTCGGAGCCACCTTCGATTGCGTTAGTGGGGAGAACCCCCAGCTGACCAGAAGTCTGGCAAATAATGTTGCAATCATCGATCCTCGCGACATGTGGCAGCTGCCCCTTACCCAGGAGACTGCAGGCCGAATGACAGTTGCAGGATCTTCAAAGGAAGGAGGAGAATCAGTGGGCTGTGTCAGGGGACGTCAGGATACTTCTCCAAAAATATGGGACCAATACGCACCTCGCGCTTGCCCCACTGTTCCTGGCAGTCCTTCTCGAACTTGTTCATGGATGCAAAGCGCGGCTGGAATTCAGAGCCAAATTGTTTCGCTATGAGATCCATAGTGACCATTTGATCGGGAACCTCGAGGTTCTGGGGAGCATATTTGTTGCTCTCATGGAAGAGGGAAGTCCTTTCAATATGTCTGCTTTCAAGGCGTGTTTCATGCCCGACAATGGGTCGCTGAAGGATGGGAGTTTCCATGTATGCATTGTGTGGTTGAGACGCTCCCCATGGATCGGGGTCGGGTTGCTCATACAACCGTAAGAACTCCAAATCAAGTGCGATGAACTCCTGTACCTCTCCCTAAAGCAGTAGCCTCGTCAAGTTGCGCTGCGGATCGTTGACGTAAAGACATACCGCCATCCAGAACAAGCTTATGTCGGCTAGTTCATGACGCTCGTAACCACCCCCAACGTCCGAGTGAGCGCCTGGGAACCAGTACTACAAGATGTTCAGCACCACAAAATAAGAATCCAGGCAAAGTGCATACTTGTTTCAGGACCTGATCGGCTCCAAGTCCGCCGCTCGGAGGCGTCCACAACGTAGGAAGGAACTTCTTACGGTTTTCCTGGAGAGAGATCGCATGCAGTGCAATGTCGACCGTTGCGGGAAGACTGGTATCTGTGATGTTCAGAGCATCGATGGTCTTATATACAGAGCCAACAGTGTCCCAGACACCAACAATTCTATACTCCCATTAGGTGAGAAATCACAGTAGCGGTCATAGTAAGAAAGGAGCCGACCTGATCCTGGGATACCTAGTGCCCGGCGGCTTCGTGGGGGTCTCCCCGTCCACAAGCTGACGCCAGATCTCGAAAAACAAACCAAGCGACTCGCGTTCCAACAATCCAATGCGATCCTGAAACGAAGTCAGGTTATAGCTCTATCACCCCGAGGTATCAATTATTTACGATCAATCCCGATAACTTCCTGGCAGTGTACGCGCCACTTCATGAGTAGCACATTTGAGTTGCCAATATAATATGGTAAGTGTTGGTCTACTTACCGAGAGAACCTTGATGCAATGCGCCGAGTTAATATCAATGGTGGAGAATATGTATGCAACATCTTACCCAAAGATACAGATGTCGTCCCCGTCTTCATAGTTTTGAGCGACGAAATTATACGCATCGCGAATCTTGCTCGCTAGCAGACACAATGTGTGACGTTTTAGTTCCCAAAGACAAAGATGGAGAAGCTTCCTAGCCATACCTACTGCGGTTCCGAGCGCCTCTGCAATGCAAACACCACTAATGGATCATCTTGCGAATCATCGATTGTGGCGAGTACTCACGTAGAAGCGTAGTACCAGTGACAGGGTCACCTGTGAAGTTGGCCTCCGATCCGACACCACTCTGGTAAAAAACAATTTGCTCTTTGCCATCCCTATATGGCCACTAAGGGAGGTATTTAAGCCGCTGCGTTTCAGTTACTTACGAAGTTAGGTTCTTGACGGATCGCGCTGGATGAGATCTTTTAAGTCAGTCGCGGCAGATGGTGGACGGCGACGAGAAACTGACAAAGACGCAGAACATTTGTAGCATACTGTTTCGAGCCGCCTCCCCCACCTTCAGGTAGTGTTGACATATGGTGTGCCAAGACATTCGGATCATCCTGGGCCAGAGTTGAATCTTGCAGAGGTAAGAACAAGGAGGGTGAACGAAGAAAGTAGTATGTACCAGGATTAGACAAGGTGCCATCCATGCCGGTGCCATCGCAGAAAACGAGAAGTGCCTTGGAAGCCTTGGAAGCCATTTCGAAAAAGTTAGTACTAGTGAGACGAAAGCGAGTGCAGGGTCTGCGAGGTTGCCTGGCCTATAGCCATCCCAGTCCCTTTATATGTCTGTAAACCAGCGCCTGTCCGTTTGACAGTACCACAGTACTGCTATATCGTGTTTTCTACCCCAAATCTCGAACGTGCAGTCGCGCCAGCACGCATCGTTACCCAGACGCAAGGGCATAACTTATTACAACTGGGTGCGATGATTCTGCTCTCGTACAAATGAGCACAATGGTATGATCTGCAATCGACTAGAATGGGACAGGATGAATGGTAGAGTCGAATGGAAACCCAGTTGCACCGCAACATCACTCACAAATAGTATATGCAAGCGCAAGCCAACTTAGCCAAGGTGCCAGCGCACGCTCGAAAGGCCGTCATGCCATGGAACTGTCCGGAAATCTGAAAACATTCAAGCCGTCACAGTTGGACTGCCAATCAGGTACTTACCAGCCAAGTCCTATTGCGAAGGTGCGGATGGTCCGAGTCGTAAGTAGTAACACTTACTGTCAGAGCGCTAAGCACTAAGCCTTCGTCGCGCTGCATTGTCCATACCCCCATACAACCTCTTGGCATTGTTCGAGCTTCATTATTTAGGCAGTATTTCGAGGTGGCGCAGATCAGTGAATCGAGTCGCTAGGGTTCTCCCAATACTCAACACCATACATATAAGGAGCTTTGATTGCGCAAGGAGAGCACCCTTTTTCCAAATCCACACCCAGTTTCCCAGCTTCTCGCCGAGCTCGCGACCACCTTCAGATGGTGACCAATCTGCCGATGGAGTTGGAAAAATAGATCGATTGTCAATTGGTCGAACCACCTTGCTATGGCGAATCTTCCTCCTCACAGTGGACGTTTGTTGTTCTACTAAATCTGGTCCCCATCCACGCTTCTACTTCGACTTTCTGTTCTTACTCGTGCCAAAATTGCCCATACCAGACCAGAAATATCGTTCGCTTGCACGTGTGCATCGATCACGTCACCCAAATCCAACTCGACCCCACCCAAACTGACGTCTGCAGACGCCAGTTGTCGCGTGTTAGGAATGAAGAGCAGTGTCAGTACCAGGTCTTTGGAGCTCGAAGACGGCGAGGATGCCGGTGGATCGATGGAATACGTCAGTCGAAGTTCGTTTTCGGATTCCGCATGTGACGACTTGAGAGAAAGGAGGGAGCGGTGGATCGTTAGGGACGCCAGGGAACCTATATCCGTGTGCGGCGAAGTCCGAGACTTCATCAGACGAACCATCAAGAATGAACAATTGACAGCTCGCATACCAATCGTATAGCCCGCCGATCCTCGGGTCTTCCACCTCTCCTGCCTCCTTTTCTACAAGCCCGAGCTCACCAACCCTTTCTCTCTCCACACCTCTCAGTCGCTCCAAGTCTGCCATTTCGGTCTTCAGCTGCTGCTTCGCGACTCCTATCTGGCTGTTGAGACCTTGAAGCTTGTCTTCCATCTTCTGCATCTGCTCCACTTGACTGTCCAGTGTGGCGGTAGCAGATGCAATAGTCAGTCGTGGGTGTGGATGAGCTTGCCGGAGACGTGTGAGGGCAAGTCGTGCATCGAGAATTTGCGCAGAGAGAGTAGTCGCGAGAGTAGTCAGCGAGTGAGCTTTGTGGTAATCTACTCGGAAAGTCAGCCACGGATGCGAACACACATCTCAGCGACGAATTCAGAATATGGGCTCACCATCCTCGACAAGAGGCGCCAACGTCCGCACATCTTCCTGCCTTTCTGCAAGTCTTTCCTTAGCCTCCTTCAGCACGCGCTTCTTTTCTTCGTTCCGTAATCGTAAGCTCTTCGTTGGAAGAGGCTGTTATGAGGGGCGCGTCGTCTGACACGATGGTCTTGACGTATTTATCTTTGGCATTTTGTTCGAGGTATTGGAATTTGAGCTTTCGAAGAAACGACTACAGGATCGATGCCCTTAAGTGTCCAATCAGCACAAATTGAAGTGAATACACACGATCTGAGCTGCCACGTCGCTCGCTTACGACCGCGGATCGTTGAGGGCATCCTCGCCCGGTGACCAGTGATCAAGGCCGTCAAATTGATGAGACTTCAACTGTGTGCGGGAGTTCAGGATGTGGAAGTTAGC
>MU124071.1:0-12503 GCA_014904935.1 Melanogaster broomeanus
AATAAGTCTCAGTTCAAGAAAACCTATCCTCTATGTACTAAAACTACTCCACTTATATACTAATCTACATATGCTTGGGCCATCACCTGCACCCACTCCAAATACAAGGGAAGAACAATAATGCATCATGATTGTCCAACTTCTCCTTGTACCTTGTCAAGATGTTGACCTTCATTGATCAGGTCACATGGCCAATTAGGAGTGTGTAAGTATATACTGGTCATGTACCTTACAGACCCAGGGTATGCTGGGGGGTAAAAATATTCTGACCCCTACCCCTACCCCCATATACCCCTACCCCTGACCCCCAGGGGTTGTCAATACCCCTGCTGAACCCTAAATGGGCCCAGCCGCTGGTCTCCTTGACTCACCTGTGGGCCCAGTCGCCGATCTCGCCACTGCACCTGTGGGCCCAGCCGCTGGTCTCGCCAACCAACAGATATGGGCCCGGTCGCTGATCTCGTCAACTCACCCATGGGCCCAGTCGCCAGTCTCGCCAACTCACATGGGCCCAGTCGCTGATCTCGCCAACTCACCCAGTCTGCCTAAGCGCCAGTCTCGCCAACTCGCCCATGGGCCCAGCTGTCAGCCCAACATCTCACACCCTCGGCCCATCCGCTTGATTTGCTGCTAATCATGTAGGCCCATTGGTCTATTTTATCTACTCTAATCACAATTTCCCTACTACTGAATACTAGCTGGGCCCACCCGTCTCCAACGTACTCCTGCCATACCACTGGGCCCACCCATCCAACGCGGTGGCTCATTGGAGCTGGGCCCAGCCTCGGCTGGCCATGAACTACGGCCTATTTGCAAGCTCGGCTCACTGTCAACTACGGTGCCAGGGGCTGAATGGGCTCCACACTCCCCACAGCCATCCCATTCCCCTCAACCCAGCACTTCACCCGTGCAGCAGCGCCCCCAAGCACGTCCGCCCAAGTAAACGCAACACACCTCCATGTCAAAGAACCTCCACGTCCCTCGTCACAAGCAAAAACCCCTGCAGATGCAACAAACCACGCAGCAAGCTCGGAACCAACTGCAAACGTAGACCATGAACCAGTCGCACCGAGTGAGAGCAAGGACCCAGGTGACGTGTTCGACTCCAAGCCCAGTTTGCCAAGCAATGACATCTTCACCAGACTAACGGAAAGAGGACCCTTCTATCCGCCAAGAGTCAAAGCCATCGTCGACAAAGTCACATACAGACCACTGCCACCAGACAAACTCCAACGCGTCAAGGATAAGATTGCGGAGTTCGCAGACACCTTCGCACTATCAGTATGAGAAGTACGACCAGTAGACTTCGTAACGTTCAAGCTAAACATCCCCAAGAATGTCGAATACCCAACCAAAGTCAACCAAAAACCTCTTACGCAAGCACAGAAGGAATGGTATTTACCCGTACTAGCTGAGTTCGAAGCAGCAGGAGTCCTGAGCGACATACGCTCTGATGAAGTCAAAGCAGCCCACCCCACGGTACTAGCGCAGAAAGCACTAGGCAAGAGCATGGGTAAACCCCCGGGTGCTGGTGGTCATACCCGTACCCGCACCCGGGATATACCCATACCCGTGATGTGGGGTACGGGTTTTGGCTCGGGTGATGGGGTAACAACCCATAGGCATACCCGTTGAGGGTATACCCACGGGTATGCAATAATTTGAGTAGGCTAAACGACTACGTATCTTTCCGCGTTAGCAGCAGCCACCTCTACATTCGCATGCAGAACCCCAAACCTTGTCCACATTCCCCAGTCTCAAAATACCATAGTCATCCTTGAGCTTCAGCAAGATGGTGTCCACCGCGGAATGAGTATAGGACGTCAACAGCACAGTCTTCCCCATGCCCACAAATGTGCGAATAAGCGCTGCGATCACAGTCGTCTTGCCAGTCCCAGGCATACCAAGGATCAAAGCATAGTCGTTCGCGCTCAACACGCGCGTCATCGCTGCGAGCTGACCCGGGTTCAACATGTTCGCAGCATCCACGTACTCAGGGACCCGCCGCAAGGCATCTAACGTGTCCGGCTCATCCTCGAATGTCGGCCTCCGGAGATCAACGACTAATTCGAGTCGCTTCGTATCCCCGTCTGCGTAGAACAGTTGTGCGAGATTGTCACGGATGCGGCCCATGCCGCCTGAGAGTTTGTCCTTGTCGATCCGGAACATGGGTTGGATCAGTCCTTTGGATTTTCGCAGTGCCCGCAGGCGCACAGCGATTTTATTCGCGTTTAGGTCATGGTCTAGGCCTAGGACTACCTCTTCGGGTGTGAGATCGACGATGAAGCCTCTTGCGAGCGCCAGGAGCTTGGGGTCTACCGACACCGTGATCGCATCCCCAATGCTCAGGTGGCCATTCAGCAGTGAATGCACACGGACAACAGGATCCGCAGCACGAATGAAACAATGGGTATACCGGTGGATTTTCCCCGTAGGTGGTCCCTGGGGGGTGGTAAAGGACGCGTCGATGACCATCGAGTTGAAGCATCGTCCTTTGTCTTCGCGTTCTTGGGCGCTCATCGTCCAGAGCTCCTTTCTGAACTGAATACCGTCTTGTTCTTCGAGAGCGATGAGTGCTTCCCATTGTTTGAAGAAGTCGGCTTGGGCGGGGGTCAGGTGTGACGTCTTGAGCTTGTAGATGTCCGCAATTGGCGAGGAGTCGTCTTCCACATTCTCCACGGCCTGCAGAACAGGGCTATCATCAACGAGCCGTGGCGGTCTGGGCGACAGACGACACGTACCTTGCAATAGAGCATGCAGGTATCGAGCGCGTAGCATCTTTTACAAGTACGCTCATCATCGATCGTTGGCGGTAAGAAAGGCTCTGGGGCCTTGCCCTGGTTTACACGAGGCATCATATAGGCAGCCATTTCGTTCCTGGCATTGATAAGTCCCCTCAGTTCGTTTCGTCCCCGAGGAACCCTCACCACCTCCTCGCTCTGTGTGTAATACAGCAGTCCACTCGGGACTTCGACACCGTATCGTTCTTCCGCGAGAAGGGTGTAAAGCATCGTCTATGCGCGGTGTTCCATCCCTTCAACCGACCGCCCCGTCTTGATCTCGAACAGCATGTTGTGGGTGCCGAGCAGTGCCTCTTTCTTGACGTATCTGTCAATCGTGCTCTCAGCAATGACGGCCTGTACACTGGCGTCAAGTTTACCTTTGAGACCGTAGGTAGGCGACCAAATGTCCTCTTCGACATCGTGTAGCGAGGTGATTGCCAATAGCGAGGACTGATTGGCTGCTGCTCTGGTGATCGATGAAGTCAGTCACACGCGCTCGTGCATGATTAGAAGTAAACTCTGAGCACTCATTGCGTGTGCGCATGGTGCAATTTGTGGTTGTCGTGTTAGCGGTGCCAGTGCCGCAACTTGAAGAGAATCGAAAGTGGCTAACTGGTGAGAGAGTGATTTCGATGAGGTGGCATGGCTGACTCACTGCCATACACCAAAAAAGGTAACGGGTCTCGGCCGGGTACGGGTGTCCTTGTGGGTCCCAAAACCTTGACCCGCACCCGCACCCGCACGGTACCCGTACACGTGACCCGTGCGGGTTACCCCAACCCGTGCTCTTGCCTAGAAAGCACACGGCGCCCCGGGACTAACCATAGACGAAATCAAATGGATAGTTGAAGACCAATGCACAGCACATGGAGAGCCGCCAGACCCGAACCTTCCACCCCGCCCCCAGCCAGTGAGACCCAAAACGACGATCAATGTAGAACCAGCCGGCAAGCCCAAATGGCGAATAACGCAAAACTTCAACTCCATCAACAAGGTCTCCAAAGTTGCGCCAATGCCCCAAGGCGACATACGTGCGAAACAGCAACGGCTCGCAGGACACAACTACGTCTGTGTCATAGACTTTGCATCTGGGTTCTACGCAATAGAAGTCGACAAGGAAGACCAGCCGTACCTCTGCATCTACACAGAAGGACAAGGGTTATAAGTGTTACACCCGCCTACCAATGGGAGTAATGGGCGCACCATCATGCTTCGCTGACCTCACTGCACAGGCGTTCAAGGACCTAATCATCGACCTCAAACTAGAAACCTTCGTCGACGACAATGGCATGGCAGGTGACGACTTCGACGAACTACTTGAACGCCTACACACCTTCCTCGTACGGTGCAGAGAACGACGGCTATCGATATCCCCATCCAAGATGTATCTATTCATGCCGGAAGTCGTCTTTGGAGGTGCACGAGTGGGGAAAGAAGGCATCAAGCCAGACGTTGCCAAACTGGAAGCGGTCGCTAAGTGGCCACAACCATCCAATCTCCTCGAACTGATGCAATTTTTAGGACTCACGGGATACTTCAGATCGCTCATCAAAGACTACGCCCGCCTGACGGCACCGCTAACAGACCTACAGCAGAACCTAGATCTTCCCCAAACGAGCACGAAGACGAACAAGCACCAATATAGGAAGTTCCTACGTAGCTGCACGCTTGACGCGTACTGGACACCACGTCATACTAAGGCGTTCCTCCGGCTCAAGCAAATCCTAGTTTCAGAACCAGTACTACGAGTGCCCAAGTTCGATGGCACGCCCTTCGTACTAACCACGGACGGATGCAAGACAGGATTCGGAGCAGTACTATCGCAACGATTCACCACGGAACTGCCCAATGGAACCACTGTAATGACTCTACACCCAGTAGGCTTCGGATCCAAGCGAACGTCACCGGCGGAAGAACGGTACAAACCCTACATCCTAGAGTTCGCCGCCCTCAAGTTCGGCCTAGATCACTTCAGCAACATAATATGGGGCTTCCCAGTGGAAATAGAGATGGACTGCATCGCACTACGGGACACACTATGCAACGACAAACTCTCTCTAGTACACTCCCGATGGCGGGACGGCATATCAGCACACCAGATCACAGACGTGCGACACCGACCAGGCAAAACCAATGCAGCAGCAGACGCGCTAAGCCGCATGTTCTCAGGAGCACCAGAGGATGGAGATGGAAGCGCATGGTCGGTCAATGAGGACTGGGAGGCATCACACGGCATCGTAAACGACCTGTTCACCGTAGCAGCGGATTCGTCCCTTTCCGAACTCCGTGCAAGATTCGCTAACGAACCCTTCCTTGCAGAAGTCATTGACGCCACCTTCGACTTAGACAACAACAAGCCAGAACGCACACGAAGACACACCCGCCACAGAGCAATGGGGTACCTAATCGAGGACGGCCGCCTATACAAAGTAGCAGACGGCCACTCAGTCAGAGCCAGAGCGAGAGTTGAATGCGTACCTCAAACGGAAGCAACGGAAATGGCGAAAGAAGAACATAGCAAGAACGGACACTGGGGTCGGGATCTCATCAAAGCGAAGCTCATGGACAAGATATGGAGCCCGAAGCTAGACCAATCCATCATCACCGCCATACGCCAATGCCCGCAATGCAAGAACTTCGGCACCACCCACCTACACGCACTGCTATCCCCAATCACACGACGCCACCCGTTCGAACTCATCGTAGCAGACTACCTATCCCTACCGAAAGGAAAAGGTGGCTTCCACACCGTGCTATTGATACTCGACACGTTCTCGCAATACACCTGGGGCTTCAAACTGCGAATGCACGGCACTGCGAAAACCACGCTAGACGGCCTGAAGACAATAGCGCACACGTTCCGCACGCCAGAAACATTCATGTCAGACGGAGGCTCCCATTTCAACAATGGAGACGTCCGTGCATGGTGCAACGCCAACTCAGTTGAACAGCACGTAGTAGCAGCGTACGCCCCATGGATCAACAGGCTAGTGGAAAACGCCAATGGGAAGCTAATTGGAAGGCTGAAACGACTATGCAGCCCTGGACTAGGAGAGGACGAATACGAGCAAATGTTGCCCGCGGATATCACCAAAGCGTGGCCCGACCACTTTGACACAGCAATCAGACAGCTCAACGAACGCATAGTACCAGCGTTCCAGTTCTCACCAAAAGAACTACTCCTCGGCTTCGTCGTAAATACGCCAACAACACCCATCAACCTAGTGACCTCTGAACTCCAAACCCCCGATGTCGACATCCAACTAGCGTACGTCAATCAACAACGCTTAGATGCGGCAGACCTTGCAGCCCTCCACGCAATCAAACGCAAGGACGCCTTCGACCGTAAAGTCATGCACTCACCCACTGGAGTAGTAACGTTCGAGAAGGACCAATTAGTTCAAGTCTACGACAACACACTCGACACCACACTCTCAACCACGCGCAAACTACTACCACACTGGTCAGCACCAAGACGAATCGTCGAACACGTCGGCACATCGTACCACCTAACTACGCTAGAAGGTCTACCCATAGGAGGGCTAACGCACACACGACGGCTATGCCGTTTCATCCCCCGAGATGGAACAGCGCTAGCCGAACTACAGGCAGAAAGGAGCGACCAACCGGATAGTGACAGACTAGGCAATGGCATGGGTATGGGTAACCCGCACGGGTTACGGGTACGGGTCCGGGTCCAGATTTGGTAACCCGTGCAAAAACCCGTACCCGTGGCCTGATTAAGCATTTTGTGGTGGTGGACATACCATTTATGGTAGTTCATTGCTTTTGACACACCGATTTTGTGCTGATTTTCATCTTCACTCAAACAGCCTCATCCAGCACGACCGACACAACGCACGCCAGCACACTCATACTGAAGGACGACACAACAAATAGTGTGTACATGATACAATGTAGCCGCCATGACGATGAGAAGGTAACGCTTGTGTACAGAGGCGCAGCCACGACGACGTGTTGCACACAGCCAATCCACTATGCACAAGACCACAGCCCATCAACGACCAGCCACCCACTAGCCACGCCACAAGTGTGGGTCCCAGGGAGAGAGGATGACGAATGGTACGTCGTCCATCACTTGGACCGCACACACTCGCTCTGGACCCCACCCATTCGTTTTTCAGTTTCGAGGTGCGACATAGGTTCCGGGGTGATGCGAGGACCTGGGGCTTGAGACACATCAGTTGCCACTAGATCTTTAAGATCAGTGCACTGATCGTTATCAGAACCAGTTCTTCCCCCCCCCCGAGTTCACTTTTGACCCCACCCGCTTGCTTTGGACCCCACCCCCTCGTTTTTGACCCCACCCACTCGTTTTGGGCCCCACCCGCTCTTTTTGGACTCCACCCACTTGGATGCGAGGACCTGGGGCTTGAGACACATCAGTTGCCACTAGATCTTTAAGATCAGTGCACTGATCGTTATCAGAACCAGTTCTTCCCCCCCCGAGTTCACTTTTGACCCCACCCGCTTGCTTTGGACCCCACCCCCTCGTTTTTGACCCCACCCACTCGTTTTGGGCCCCACCCGCTCTTTTTGGACTCCACCCACTTGTCCTGGACCCAGCCCGCTTGCCTTTTGACCCCGCCTGCTTGTTTTGGACGCCACCCGTTCATTTTTGCCCCCAGCCGCTCGTCTTTGATCTCACCCACTCATCTTTAATCCCACCTGCTCGCTCTGGACCCTGCCTACTCATTTTTGGACTGTTTTTGACACTACCCGCTCGGTTTTCGGCCCCACCACTCGTTTTGGACCCAACCCGCTCTTCACCCACTTGTCCTGGACCCTGCCCGCTTGTTTTGGACCCCACTCACTCGTCTTTGTAGTAATAATGTTGTAGGTAGACTATGCAATATACAACGTACCCGCGGGTATACCCTCGACGGGTATGCCTGCGGGTTGTTACCCACTGACCCGTGCACAAACCCGTACCCGCACATGTTGGAAATATCGGCCGAGTGTACGAACGATGTCACTCGTGGGAACTTCTCGTAGAGTATTTAAGCAGATTATCTAGAGTTGTACCACATCCGTTTGCAAAGGCTACCCGCCGTTTCCTCGCAGCCTGGCCAAACGTACCGCTTCGAAACCGTGTTTACAACAGCACATGCGGGTACCAACCCGTGACGGGTACGGGTACGGGTATGACCTCCTACACCCGTGGGTTTACCCGTGCCACTGCCTATGACAGACTGGCGAAGGGTGACGCGGATAGGGATGAAGAAGCAGGCACGTCAACGATGGACGAAGAACAGGGAGATGTCAGCAAGGAAGAAGAACAGGGAGATGTCAGCGAGGAAGAGAGCACGTAGGCAATGTGATCCCGGAGGCTCGCATGCGAAGAAGGGGCACATGTAGCGGGATGCCCGCAGGGCAGCGGAGGACAGCGGGAGGAGACAGCAGTAGTCACGTGACGATAGCAAACACGTGACAAGAGTGAGAACGGCGTAGAGTTAGACAGCAGAGCAGAGCACATCAGGAAAACTCCAAGTCCATTTTTTTTACTTAAAGTTCATTATCATAAGCATTAATGTGAAAAAAGGCAGTTTTTAATGTCGTCCTGTACCCATGCAAATAAGGCCACGCATATTACGATCCTGAGTTTCCATGGCTTACACCTCATGGACACCCATTAATACCATTGAAATATCATTAAACCAATCAGGGGAAAAGAGAACAATGGCATCTTAATTGCGTGACAATGGAAGGTACATCAAAGGAGTGACTAATCAGAGGGAGGGCCGACTCAGAAAGTCGGATCACTGGGAATTCATAACTAGTAGTAATAGTAGTAGGTTGGTCTGCAAACGTGGGTCTACTTTTGTGACGGTGGGGTCATCTGCGAGAGTAGTTAGTTATTTGCTAATAAAAAATAGAAATAGAAAAAAACTGTCGTGCGTCGAACGTTGCGGCTGCGCACGAGCACGCATTGTCTGGCAGATGCGGGAGATGGGGGTGGAGGAGTCAGGAGGGCCACGTCACAGTATGTGTGCGCGCGTGATTGTCGTAGCTGCAACGGTAGTTAGTTATTAGCAAATAAAAATAGAAATAAAAACCTATGGTGTGTGTCGAATGTTGCGGCCGCGCACGAGCGCGCATTGTCTGGTAGATGCGGGAGATGGGGGTGGAGGAGTCAGGAGGGCCACGTCACAGTATGTGTGCGCGCGTGATTGTCGTAGCTGCAATGGTAGTTAGTTATTAGCAAATAAAAATAGAAATAAAAACCTATGGTGTGTGTCGAATGTTGCGGCCGCGCAGGAGCGCGCATTGTCTGGTAGATGCGGGAGATGGGGGTGGAGGAGTCAGGAGGCCACGTCACAGTATGTGTGCGCGCGTGATTGTCGTAGCTGCAATGGTAGTTAGTTATTAGCAAATAAAAATAGAAATAAAAACCTATGGTGTGTCGAATGTTGCGGCCGCGCACGAGCGCGCATTGTCTGGTAGATGCGGGAGATGGGGGTGGAGGAGTCAGGAGAGCCACGCCACATGTGTGCGTGCGTGATTGTCGTAGCTGCAATGGTAGTTAGTTATTAGCAAATAAAAGTAGAAATAAAAAACCTATGGTGTGCGTCGAATGTTGCGGCTGCGCATGAGCGCGCGATGGCTGGTAGATGCGGGAGATGGGGGTAGAGGAGTCAGGAGAGCATGTGTGTGCTAGCCTGACTCGCGTGCATGATTGTCATAGCTGCAACAATAGTTAGTTATTAGCAAATAAAAAGAGGAATAAAAAAACTATGGTGTCAAACATTGCAGCTGCACACGAGCGCGCATTGTCTGGTAGATGCAGGAGATGGGGGTGAAGGAGTCAGGAGAGGTGCGTCACGGTATGTGCGTGCGTGATTGTCATAGCTGCGAGTGTAGTTAGTTATTAGCAAATAAAAGGAGAAACAACAAACTGGTGTGCATCGGGCATTGTCGCTGCACATGAGCGTGCGTTGTCTGGTAGATGTGGGAGGAGTCAGGAGGGGTGCCACGGTAGGTGTGCGTGCGTGATTGTCACATCTGTGAGAGTACAAGGGGGGAAAACCAAAGACAAGGGGATGGGGCCAAAAACGAGCATGTGGGGTCATCAGCAAGCACACGGAATCAAAGACGAGTGGGTGAGGCCAAAAAAGAGCAGGTGAGCTCAAAGATGCGCGGGCGGGCTCAAAAACGAATAGGTAGGGCCATCAACGGGCGGGTGAGGCCATAAACGAAAGGATGGGCTTGAAGGCAGAGCCATGTCCTGCAACTTGAGCAAATAAATGGACCATTCGACGACTGTCGACACCAACCTTGTCATTCTATGCACCAACGGTGGCAAACTGACCAGGGGATCACGTCGAAACATCCATAGAGCTTGATATTTGTACCGTGCGATCGCCAAGTGACGATTCCGAGGGCGAGTAACTGAGGCCTGGGTTGGATGGACTGGAACTGCATACTGAAAAAGACTTGCAGTGTACAATTTGGCTTAACGATGCTTACTAAGTTAGTGCTTGAACACTGACGTGGCTAGTCACATGACCTCGTATTTTGAAAATTTGACGAAGTTCATACTATTAGGAAAAACACTACACATTACAGTAGTGCTGTGACTTGGCTACAACTAGTATTTTTTCAACAATTTTTTTTTACTGAGATCTCATTTTTTTTCCGTCGTTCACCCTCCGAGGTAGCCCGCACCATAATTCGTTGGTTTGACAAGGTCCTGATGCACTGTATTGTCACTCATTTTTCTCATTTTTCTCATTGTACAACTTGCCGGAATTTTGTATGGAAGTTACCATGTTGATTAAGTAAGATAATTGCCACAATGGACTCTGAGTTTTGCTGATGCAGGTTGAGTAGAGTCAAGCATCACAGTTCACGTCTTCAGAGTCAGCACTGCAGAGTGACCTAGTCCAGCACACGGTGAAACAAAGTCCGGCGGGGGAGCCGGCCATGTGGTCGGAACCCTTCAGACTCATGTTTCAAACTGGTGTGTACTTTTTCGGTCCCGAGAATCCCTCCCCCATGGTTGGCAAGGCCACCTAAGCAGGTGTATCCCACCTTGTTCTCCCGTAGCGGAGCTTGGTAAGGCTGCCTATGCAGGTGGTGTTGGCACATAACGTTGCCCTTCTGCACATAATGTCGCACTTTCCGCACATAACGTTGCATTTCCGCGCATAACGTCGCCTCTCTGCACATAACGTTGCATTTCGGCACATAATGTTGCCTTTTCTGCGCATAACGTCGCTTTTTCTGCATATAACGTTGCATTTCCGCGCAGAACGTCGCCTTTAGAAATAAAACAAAAATATTTTATTTTCGCAAATACAAAACTTCTCCTTGTGCATCCTTTTTTTTTTTTTTTGTAGTCGCCTGCTCCTAGTTTTGGGGGGTTGCAGACTTCGCTGCTACGCGTCGCTAGGCTCCTATTGTTTGGGAGTCGCAGCTCGTCCAAACCCCATCAACGTTGGAGCACAGTGTTTCGGGCCGGAAAGCCCTTCGGGCTTTCACCCAAAATCCTCATACCGCTATCAACACTAACTCTTTCCGTCTCTCAGTAATCTGAATGGGCTGCGAGCGCTGATAGCCATAGATCTTATCTTAGATCATAGCAAAGTCCTCCGAGCAGACCCTGGACCCAGGCTACTACTGCCCAGAAGTACGCAGCTACATAAGTACATATGGTAAATCGTCGGAGACACGCTGCTGAACACTGCTGCATTGCGCCGTTTACCCCGAGACACTCGCGTAGTGCGCTCCAGTCTCAGTCAGTTTTCACTACATATGTCCTCGAGTAACGAAGACACCATCACTGATTTTTGTGAAGGATTGCAAGTCAGGATGCATCAGTATGTTGTATGCGTTGGTGCATGGTACGTAGTGAATGTCGTTAGTGGAAATGAGAGGCGGGCATCGTGTAGATGGCACGGAGATTTAGTCTACCCGCCCACACTCCTCGCTGTAAGACTAAGGCAGGAAGGTTTATGACGTGCAAGGGCGAGGAGGCTGTTGTTGTCCCCACCAAGCCTCCAGGAGATTTCGTGGTCTTTCGCACACGCATCCTCAGCTTGTGTAATGGATGTCTGGCGAAGTCAGTGAACGATGGATCGAAACGTTGAGCACTGGTCGAGAAAGGTTGGTGATCTCGCAGATCTCCTGGCCAGCTGTCCCGGCAGGGGAGCAGAGTCTGAGAGGTAGCGGGGCGTACTTGAGGTGGAGGTGGTCCTGAGATTGTCCATATGGTGTGGAGCTGATGCATGTCACGTTGCGCTACTAAGCCTGACAGGCTGAGTTATCTGCTCTCAGGCTTACTACGATGCTTACAAAAGGATTTGCGACTATTTACTTCCGTTTGTTCCCGGTTCATATGAATTCATGTTCTGTGGATTGAACGTTTTGTACTTCTCTAACTTCCCATCATCCCCCGAAATCTCATATGCTCATTCATGTTCTGTCTGTCTGTCTGTCTTAAGTGTCTCCACCTTCTCTGGTGGTTTCCAGCAGCGCCACGTACATACCTCGAAGGACTACGTTCGAAACTGAGAAGACAGAACATTAAGGTAAACTACTTTCTTCGCGAAGATGAGAATGTGGGTAGCACAGACAATTCAACCCACACCTGCGAAATTCGTTTGAGACGAAACAGAAATCTTCGTCCACTTATATAGCTTAGACTTCGCCCGGTCCATCGTATATCTGGTTTGGCAGTGCAGCATTGTACATACACCC
>MU124073.1:0-21359 GCA_014904935.1 Melanogaster broomeanus
ACAAACGGTTTTGACACGCTAGTGAGCTGGCAGCGAAGGAGAGGAGAAGAATCGAGGGCTACGCACAGCAGGGGTTGCATCCATCGCAGGGGAGGGGTGGACTGGACACATTGGTCCGCAGGCCTGCTTCGACGGTGGTCGCACGGGATGCCGGTAGCGGAACCCTTTCTGCGACCGCCCGGGGGGTGCATTTTGGGGAGGTTTCTCGTTTGCATGGCATTTATTGACGTGCCGCGAGAGTAGGTCGCTGGAGTGCGTGCAGTATTAGTACTGGGAGAACTAAGCCGATTTGGTCGAGCGTACCTGCGTGCAAATTGATCGCCACAGTACTGGCATTTGTAGGGACGGTCGCCAGTGTCTGTGCAGATACAGCAATGAGCAAACAAAGTCGAGGAAGTGATAACAGAATGGGGTGGTGCACGGGTTGAAAGGCAGCAATGGGCCGCGCCGGCAAGGGAGGCACGGTGGAGTGGTTCTGAAAGGGATGGCACGTACGTGATCGCATATGTCGAGCTACATGTTGAGGTCTAGTGAAGGTGGCCTGGCAGACAGGGCATTTGTGATCGCCGCCCATGGTGTGAGGTGGATATTGTGTGTTGGTAACCGCTGAATGGATTGGTATCGGTGGTGTCGAGGAGAGAGGGAAAAAGTTGGGTGCGCGTGAAGAGTCGTTAGTACTGCAGTCGTGAGCGCAAAGGCAGCTTGGAAGGCAGAGTGGATCCAACTACCGATGACACAAACATTGTATATATTTATCAATCTTGCTTCTGACCCCCAGATCTGAGATATCGGCAGTTCCCGGCTGATGATGTCATAGACGCTCTTATCTCACGCACAATTGGCACTGCAACTTGCTTCATTGATTCATTTCGTTTCTAGTAGTACAAACACTGTTCTCCTGTCGATGTCGATGCGGCCGACGTTGTCTTCACCCGAGCTCCTCTGCAATGAAAAGAAATCCACGAGGGCGACGTTAGATCCCCCATTGACACGCTTGGCCAAAAAAGAGAGACAGTTACCAAGACAATAAGACGAAAAAAAGGACAATGACGCAATCTAATGACGTTTATTTACGCGAGATCGTGGCGGAGATCAACCCGCTAGAAACGCAAACACGAGTAACTGACGTCAGTGACCAAGGCACATACACAACCTTTTTATGAGAGTGCGTCATCGTCTCACTCACCTCGGTGCAGCCACGGGCACGAATACCTCCGCTTGCGACCTATCAGACACGAGAACAGAACTTATCAGTACATCTGAGCACGATGAGAGAGCCCGTCAGTCGCGTGTCCTTCCAATCAATATATCTCCCCCACACTCGTCTTACCCCCGTTCCGGCTATCAAGCCTGTCTGTCAACCACGGTTATAGACCCCGCTTCCGTCGAAGGAAAAGGCATCCACAAAAGATGAAATGAAAATCGAAAGAAAAAAAAAAGATTTCGAAAAAAATCGAAAAAGAAGCCAGAAAGCTGCCAGCGACCTGGTGATAATATGACCACCCCCGTTGTCCAGTCGAAAGGTTGGCCGCCGCCGTCACTTCCGAACGAAGCATCACCAATGGGGAAGGAAGGTTCCCAGACTTCCCTTTTCGGCCACTCCTATTTCTGTGGAATGAATTCCGCACGATGACCAGCGGCTTCCCGTATACGAACATTGTTCGTCCACCGAAAGCAGCAAACAACGACCAATAACCCGCGTGGCACAGGTGCTATGATCATGAGTTCGGAATCAAGCATGCCACGAAATCACCCCCACAGCAACACTCTTGGAAATCAGCCGCCCATTCCAATCATTGATTCCGCAGCAGTCCCCTTCATTTTGCTTGCCCCGTTAGGACAGCCCCTTTTGCATGAGAAAAAACCTTAGGCCTTGATCCGAGCCATGAAAATGACCCAACGAAACACGCTCGTCCCACGATGTCGAGAAGATGTTTTGGGCGGGTGATAGCCTGACCAGTGACCTCCCATTTCTGGAATGGCCTCACGCACGCACGGCGAAGGTAAATGAATGTATGGGGAAGTGTGGCTCCCTTAAGGAAAGTATGAGTCTTCCGAGGAAGCTCGGCTCCCATTCGAGGAAGGTCGCACTCCCACTCGAGGAAATCGAAACTCCCAATCGAACGAGGTCGGACGCCCATTCCGAGAAATCTCATTCTCCCACCTCAAACCCCGCCCCCATCCATCTAACCAGCCACGCAACTACAACCTCGGGTGCCCGCTTCGCTCCCGTGCATGAGTGACGTGAAGCACAATTGATCAGCACCGCCGCACCACCGCATCGGCCATCTCATAAGTTAACATGGATCGCGTGGGAAATTAGGAAAAAAAAATTGGAATGGAATAAAATGAGGTGAGATGAAGGTGCACGAAAAGGGAGCCACTCCGATCAGAGATTCGGCAACGAAGCAGTTGAAAACAGGCTAATCGACCCCCCTCGAAGCCCATTTCTGGCTCACGGCACCTATCAACCTCCCATGCATTCCATACCCGTCCCAGGTTCCCATCCCACCCGATCAACGAAATGAAAAGAGCAAGAAAAGAAGCAAGAAGCAGGGCGTGCAAGGAGAGGAATGAAAGAAGCTGCCTGTGCACCGCAAACTCAGATCATGAGTTACCATGCGCCGTCATTGTGCGTCATACAACGTGTGCGGAGGATTTCAGCCTTCGTCATAACACGCTGCGTGGCACTCGAGGAACACTGCCCGACACCCGAGGAATAGAAACAGTGCTTGGCACAGGCAGTGCAGCATCTGATACCCCACAACACGCAAAGGACACGCGACGACGCAAGCCAAGAAGACCCAAAACCACGCAAGAAAACACTCACGGTGTCATGTTATCCACTCCAATGTACTTCATGTCCACGGGGATGTAGTGTTTGTTAGGAAGCTTGTATGTGACCTCCTGGATGCCTGCGTTCTCTGCGATCACGCGTTGCGCCATCTTGAACAGTGAGGCCTGTATGGTCGTGAGGGTGTCACATCCCACATGTCGGCATTCCGCGGTGATGGCGATGGCGCAGGCGAGTATTTCGCCCGCAGCCGGTGCCAATGTCGATGTCAATTTGACCCAGAAGGTGAGATCGGGTGTCCAGATAAGAGGGGAGAGGCGTGGCAAGTAGAGGCAGAAAACGGAGAAGGAAAACGTCAACAAGTCCAGATATATAGATTCGGTGGACCCGACGCACCTGAACGCTCGCACTCTCGTCCATCGCAAACATATCCAACGTCGTCGTCCTTGCGCGTTCCGCAACGCCCGACGCATCCCATACACCTCCCGTTCCCTCTGCTTCTAGATTCTTGGGTACGCTGAAATCGAGCACCTTGGGATCAGTGGGAATGGGGATAGAGACGGGGGAGAATGTGTATGTGAGGTCAACGGAGGTGCTCAAGATACGTTCGGGAACTTCAACGAGGGTGGTGTATTCATCGCGGATGAAGCCTTCGAAGGCGGATCCAGTGGACTTGAGGACTGTAGGGGAGTAGTGTAGGCGTGTGTGGCAGGCGATACATGGTGTTGGGACGGTGATGATATGTGAGACGATATGTGATAGCGTGGGTGATGTGGGGTTGGGAATGATGGGGGAAGGTAGATAGAAGATAGGAAGTGAGCGAACGAACTACGACGAGTGAGCGACTATCGACGTACCTAGCAGGTCAGAGATACCAGCCGACACCGTTCCCGTGAGGTTCTTCCCATCTCCCTTCTCGAGCTACACACAATCCAACGATGAGGGGAAAGCATAACGTGATGAGCAGGAGGGAACGAAGACAGCGGAACGAAGCAGGGAGAGAACCCATGTGTGTAAAAAAGGCGCAACTTTATATATGCCAAGTCATGGAGCGGCTCCGGACCACCCTGGAGCCGTATATGTAAGAAAGAGGAAGACGCCCTCGCTCGAGGGGCTGGACCTCGGGCCCATGCCGACCAGGGGAGATAAAATAGGTGCCTTGATCAATGTCACGATGTGGAGTGGAGCTAGCTCCAACGTCTTCTCGAATCCGTGAAACGCGCCCGTGCCGAACTGCGGCAAGGATCCAGAAGCTTAGGATCAACTCCACCCGGGAAAAAGTATGTCGAGATGAGTCACTCATAGGAAGTGGGGCCTACTGGCAACAAGCGACCCAACGATACGACACAGTAGGGAAATGCATGACACGGAGCCGATTGTAGTAAGAGCACACGAGAGACTGACCAACGAGAGACAATAACAAAGCTCGTAGAAGATAAGGAGACTGAATATGCACTCACCACAACGTTGACGACCCTCTTATCATCACCGTCGCGATAGAAGGAATGAGAATGCGGTTTGTCCTCCGTGCTCACGTTGATGCGAGACCATCGCAGCTGTTCGATGGTAATGAAGGCCTTGTGGAGGTGGGCGTATCTGGAGAGGATGTGGGTGGCGAGATGGAGGGCGAAGCGTTCAGGGATCAGGATGTGGTCAGAAACCTTGGCAAGATCTGGGATGAACTAATTAGTCTTCTTGTAGAGGCCAGGAGTAAAAGGAGTGGAGGTACAATAGGTGATGTTCTTCACTGTGAAACGATCGCATTGCCGTCATTAACAAAACTAATCCAGGACTACCGATAAGACCGGGACGTACTGGAATCGGTGGCAACCACCACCGCATTGTCTGCCTCCGTGTACCTGTGTTACCCATCAACACTTCATACACGGGTAGGTGGGCACTTTCGGACTCACGAAACGTCAATGTCACCCTCGACGAGGACAGTGACGTTGTACTCGACGACGTAGTGGAAGGTACCTTCGCGCTTGACACGGAAGAGACGAACTTTGTCTTTACCGTACCGGGCAGATTTGAGGGTTACTTCAGGAGTTGACATGGTTTGTTATTGAACTTGAGGGTCTGATGAAGTAGGGTGGTAGCAGCTAAGAGTTGACGTATCCTCTAGCTGGGTAACGAAGACTTACTTTGGTGATCGGGTGTGAGATGCGAGTAGGAAGGAGTAACAAAGGAAGAAGTGGACTCAGTCAGTGCCAGGTGGGGTTGTTCTGATAAGTACATACTTATGGAGAGCTCAACTCCTGTGTACAGGCAACAACGTTACTAGTGACTGGTTACTGCTGCAATGCGCAATGGGGTCTGCACCAAGATAAGATAAGGTTCATCTTCTCACGAGTCTGGTCCCTGTCTAACAGTCGCCAGTACATTCTACTACTGGCACTCATTCCTCGCACTAAGTTCACAGTAAAGTTATAGTTATAGCAGTATGCATCAATCACTTGCTCACTAGACCGCACGATGCGCATGATCACATCAGTGTGGGGCCATGTCAGCTGTCGGACAACGGGCGCCTCCATTGACCGCGGTACTGGAAGACCATTTAGGCCAGATTGATTGTCTTTTGTCCCATATTTTTGTCGCTTTGAAGGTCATGTTACGAGTCGTGTGTGATGTTACACCAGTGATGCGGATGGGTCGTCAATCAACTGCTGCCATCGGAACTCGAGTCTGTGCATAAACGGAGATCATATCAAGGTTGTTGAACAATGAACTCACTGTTCCACAGGAATGAGACTAGGCTTATCTACTATAAGGTCCGTCATTGAGACTCGCAGTGGTTCAGGCAAGAGGCCATCCTGGACTCGTAAGCCTGGCGTAACTAAGTTAGTGGCGTTTAAAGCCAACCAGCATTCAAAGGCTTAGTCGCTAACTCACTAGGGCCTCTGGTTGTGAAGTTGGGGAACGAAACTGACCGACATTTCCGAATCCGACAGGGTTGACATAAGCGACTGTGTTGGACTTGGCACTTTGCTCTCTCGATGACACTTTTTACATGACACTGGTAAGTGCTCAGGCTGTTTCTGTTCAATCCTCGCGCCGCCGTTTACGTTGGAGAATATTGAGAAAATTCGATTCGCAGGGCCACGAACAGCCTCCGGGCGGCATCCAGCTGACCATATTCATTGTCGATCAAAGATTCATCCAATCTGAATCATTTCGATCTTTTCCAACGTGACCCCCACAGATGCTGACAACAGCAGTGCTGTGTGCACCGCTGGCTTTGATATCAAGATTTCAATACCAATCGCCGTGTTCCAGTGAGCGATCATATCGTGTATTGAAACTGATCAGCCAGGCGAAATTGATAAGGTTCCATGCAGCCACCCAGATCACTGTATTAATGGCCCAGAAGCAAGTCACTCACCTGTCCCGCTCGGTGACCAACCCCCAATTTGCCGATTTACGTTCCTCTTGAGTCTAGTCTACCACTATTAAGGCCGTTACTCCATCTGTCGACCTCCGCCTCATGCCTATCCTACAACAGTAGCAGACGTTCTCCTTCCTTTATAATCCTTCCCACTCGTTGGAGTCACGTCTCTTGTAGACAACGCGCCACAACCCTCTTTGGCACCTCCCTTGGTTATCCTAATTTGGCCGTGTGATCAACCCTTGTTGGTTTGTGGTCAGGTGTGGCTCGAAAGTATATAACTTCGATCTCTCTAGAGTGACGCCCCACACTACAGATTCATCTCACTTCAGCTCCTTCATTCCCTGCTATACGCACTACCATGAATATCCTCCCGCACTTGAACTACCGGTACCCCACAGCGATCAATTCCACACTGCTCCATCATCCTCAGCAGTCACAAACACGCGCACAGCACCCACGAGATCAGCATCAACCAATGCAGAACTACAGTCACTCGTCGGGGACGTCCTCTCACGATCACCAAGCAGAGCCGAGTACAGCTACGCAGCCATGGTCTACAACAGGTTTCCCGGCCCACCACGGTCACCAGCAGGCCATGCACTCCGGTCCACGGGGGCCTGCTCAATCTGGTTCCCCCCATGGACGTACGAATGTCTACTCTATGAACGAGTTAAGCGATAAATACATCCCGTCATCTAGCGACAAGATTACATGTGCGGACCATCGCCCACTCGATGAGATCTTCGGACACCCGTATACTTCGTTGGGCCACCCGCCACACTCCGGATCCAGGTCAACAAGCGCATCGCAAACGCAAACGCACTCGCGATCGCAGTCGCACATGATTCCTTCGCCGTCCTCCCTAGGACGACAACGGCAAGCATCGCACCAGCATGGCCACGCACGTCACCAGTCTCGGCCTCTGGGCCCTGCGGTGCTCACATATCCTCTGCCCACTAAACCCCAATTGGATGGCGTTATACAGATACCCCTGCTCGCCGTGGATAACCAGCAGAGCGGCACAGACCTTGTAGTCAGCTTCCGGTGTTCCGATTGGGGAATTGGCGTACAGATGGAAGGTACGCCACTGGTGCTTCATGTGGCCCTGCGTATCTGATAATCCCAACCCAGGAATACCCATGACAGATCTCCTGTACCACAATGCACGTGGCCTCGAACGTCCTCAGGAGCGTGTTCTCGAAGGTTTTGGGCTCACAAGTTTGCGGCTAAATATTCTTGTGGGTCTTTCTTGTTTTGCCCTGCACACAGGATCACGATTGATGTAAATGTCCCTCCCGATCACAGTGGCCTAATTATCTACCCTTTGCAAAGACGATCTGCGCCTCCGGCAAAGACGATAAACCGGTCACCCGAGCGGGATTGGGTTACGAAGTAGCCCAAGCCTTTGCCGAATTCTTCCGCGTACGTCGCGCACCCTTCTTTTACCCGTCTCGCCGTATTCACACGCTAGTCTCGTCTCTCCGTCATGTAGCACATAACGTCACAGGCCATCCAACCGACTCAACCTGGACGCTACACAATCGCGCTCCTGAGACCAGGGTCGTCTGCAGGGCTCAGGTTTGAGCAGCTTCATCTCATCACGGTGCGGAATACGAGTCGCGGGGAGTGGATGGCTGAGGTGCGGGCTGTTTTGGCGGGATGAGACAGGTTTTCACCACGCAGTCGTACATTCGGGTGACGGGTCGGCTGGCTGGGTACTTTTTAATCATGGGAGAACTGGCGTATTTTAATTAGGACATCGTACTACGTGCAGCTGGCTGCTTTATTTCGTGAAAGAAATGCTAATGCTAATGCTTTTGTGAGAATATGGGCGCTCTTCGAGTGTGCTGAATATCGTCGGCAACGAGCTGTATGACTTTACCACACCTCATGTGGGTGGCGCCACTCGCCCATGCACTTGTCGCTCCTTTGTTGTCTACTGGTGAGCGGGACAAGTCACCAAGGACCATCGAATGTGTTGCCATTCCACAAAGCCTCGTTATTGTTTGCTGTGTGGTAGGTTTCGTGCACCTGACGCCTTAGTTGTCTGCTGTGGACCACAGACCACATCCGCTTTGAGGCCGTCTATTCGTCGCAGCAACATGTTCGTGTGGAGGCGACGCTTTGGCGTGCGCGAGATATAAGACACCCAAGCTTTCAAGATGGCTCACCCCCGTTCCAACAATCCTCACCACACTTGTCATATCCCCAGTTAGTATTGTTCCGCATCATGCCACACGATCGCTTCGGCAGTTGGTATGACTCGGATCCTGCACCAACAACGATCAACCCCGCTCTGCTTCATTGTCCTCCTCTTCACGGCACCCAACCGTACCAGCATGATCAAGGATCGAACTCATACCCCACGCCGACTCCTGCGCAGATATTAGATAGAGCGTTCTGGGCCTCGCTCGAACAGAGGAGAAACGGCCAAGACCGGACGCACCAGCGTATCGCCAACCACGCGCAATATGCTGCAGCGTCCCTTCGTGCACCAGGCTTCAACGGAAAATGGGATAGTTCTCAGCTCAACGCGGTGCCACAAGCAGCCGGGCACAAATCAGACTACTCCGGGATTGTTGTCGAGTTCAAAAGTCATCCTCGACACAAACTTGGGAGTCGGGAGGGAGGTGAGTTGGTTTTTGGAAAGCAAGCAGTCAAACCATTAGATCTGATGTGTGATAATTTACCTGAAGCCACGTCGATGGTTAATATTTTGCGTTATAAGGATGGCGCGATGGAATGCCCGCTTGACACCGTGCTCGAGGGACTCGGACAAGACAAGATCAGGTTTCGCCTCGCGGTCAGTATCACTTTGATGGATGGCTTTGCATCAGAGTACACTAATGCCTTCGCATTTAGTGGCCTGGATATCATCCAGAGTGGCTTACGCTTCATACCGTTGCGAAAGACGGCAGGCCCATAACGCGATACGAGCTGGGGATGCAAGTCTCGCAGGCGCATGTCGACTTCTTCAAAGTAAATTTACGTCCTGCCTCGACATTCAATAGGTCGCTGACCTGCGCTTCTTGATCCAGAAGGTGGAAATGAACGGAATATTACCCGACCAACTCGGCATGTTCAACATCGCGCTGCATCGGGGACCTCATGCAAGACCAGGATCGTTCGGTATCAAGATGGAGCAGCTTCATCTGATCAGCGTGCGGGATACTGGTGGGGGTGTTTGGCAGGCGGACGTAGAAGTCGTGTAGAAGGTACTGTTACAAGAACGCTGAGCCGAAAATAAGTACATACAGTACCTCTTCATGATGGTAGCAGTTGCGGAGTTATAGGTGACCTGTCAGCGTTCTGGAATTATTCGGATCCCCACGTTGCAAAGGGAGTGTTGTGTTCGAGTTTTGTTACTGTCGGAAGCAGAACGTAAAGAAAATTACAGCATTTGGCAAAAAGTCCGAACACTTGAGGACAGCGAGAAATCTTCAACCTACTGCAGTGACCACACTCACTGTCATAGTAATACATGGAGTGTTCCAGGTATTCCGCCACACTTCCAAGATAGGCACTCACTATTCAGCAACCACGAATCATGACAGCAAGAAAGCCACAAAGTGCGACTGTCCGGCCTTCTATCCAGGAATCGAAGCAAGAAATGGGCGCTACGAGCGATCCAGCTTTTCATAGAAATAAGAATTTGGCCAATTTACTGGTGCATACAGCCTATTCGTTTGTTCTTTCGTTTTCCCTCCCATACCCGCCATGTGGTTTGCCTCTGCCCTTCTCCTCACTGCCACTATCGCCCACCCCTCCGTCGTCCGTGGAAGTTACCCACCAAGCAGGTGGTATCATGAAGAAGATCGTGCCGTCTACAACTTATTCAGGCGTGCAGGCAACAATGATGGCGTTACTTATGCCCCCATAGGAACCCCCGGCATGTTATTCGTTGACTAGCCTTGTTATCAGCGTTAGCGCTAACCTGAAACGTGTAGAATGGTCAGCGGGCTTCCCTGCCGACCAGGCTTCGACGACAAATATGCCCCAGGCTTGGGTTGATGCGCTCAATGCAGCTGTTGCGGCGGGCAACATCCCCGATATTCCTGTGTCGACCAACAACGACGCAGGAATCCCCACATACCCCACGGGCTATGATCCAAATAGCGCCCAGGTCTGCTCCTCAACTTATGGCTGTCATGCTTCCGGCGATGTCGTGGACGCTCCCGATGGCACGATCGCGCTCAGTTTCGATGATGGTCCGCTCCCGGTTGGTGCCATAGTATTAGATCTTTGTAATTATCGTGGCACTGACTGGAACACCTCTTGGTAGCCCTCGAACACCCTCTATGAGTTCCTCGCCCAGAATAACGAGCACGCTACGCACTTCTTCATCGGCGTGAACATCCTCCAATACTCACAGCAGTTCGACATCGCATTCAACACAAACCAGGACGATATCGCTTGTCACACGTGGACCCACCCTTACATGACCACGAAGGATAACACCCAGCTACTCGCTGAATTTGGCTGGACGATGTTGCTCATCCACAATTCCACTGGTGGGCGGCTACCACGATTCTGGCGGCCCCCTTACGGCGATGCTGACATGCGGGTTCGCGCTGTCGCCAAAGAAGTCTTCGGATTGACCACCGTAATCTGGAACAGAGAGTAAGCTATTTGAGCCAGTTTTATCGCAGTTAACGCATCCCCCCTTAGCACTAATGACTGGGAGCTAGGCTCGACTCCTCCTGGCATTACGCAAGACGAAGTTGCTTCGGAGTTGCAGTCGTGGATCACTGGTTAGTTAATGATTGACTTTGTGTCACCCTGTGTGGTTGGCTGAAAGCCCTCAATACGTCAGGTCCCACGAGCCCTGGTCTTGTCATCCTGGAGCACGAGCTGTCTGACATGTCAGTCCAAGCCTTCGTGGATGCGTACCCCCTCATGGTTTCCAACGGATGGAATATTGTGTCACTTACGCAAATGGATGGCCTCGGATCGTATCAGAACGCCATAAATTCGACATCTCCCGTTACCCCTGCACAAGTTGCCGACGTCACTGTCAAGCCTCCCCCCTAGTGAGAACTGGCCATGCTGGGATGTGCTGGGATGTGCTTGCATGCGCTTTTTTTTTATAGCGATAGAAGAGTGGGGAAAAGAAGGTCATGTATTAGCTCATAGCAGAGCTATAAAAAAAAATTATGTAGAGGGGCGCTTCTGTGGGTGGTCGGATGTGTTTTTTTGCTGGGTTTTGCTTTTGGTGAATGTGCGCAAATCTGATGAATTGTGATAACGTTAGGTATTGGTAGCTTGGGGCTACAATAGTGCTGCGGCTTGAAAATGGCGTGCAACATGATGAACCGAGTAGTCCAGGGAATAAGTGGGGAAAAGAAGAATGAGGCGGCGCGTTGAAAGCCTCGTCATTCCAGGCGTCGTTGGCAACCTAAATCCAGTTGGCGACGCCCCCTAGATAGTAATGAAACATAGCCTCTTTGTCGTAGGCCTGGCGGTGCTGCGTGAGGGTGAGTTGCCTTGTAGAAATTTTCGACCAGGCAATTGATAGACTGGTTCGTCCATTTACCCGGCTCTCAGCCACCATGAATGACCTGGGGAAACCACGGAAGTGCCGCAACTGCTAAAGTACTGAGTGTCCCGGAAGGTGGATGGTAAAGAAATGCTGGTGTCCTCCCGTTCCGGGTTTTCATGCACATTTTCTAATTTGTTTCACACCGTTCATGAATATTGAATCATGATCAGATGCATGATGCCATCGTTCTGAATACGAGTTTATAATATATAATTTTACTGTAAAATAATTATAATAATCTTTTTATGTAGATGATGCTTATGTCAGCAGCATACTGACATTTTGCTCGTTCAACCAAACGTTTGCGACACCAACCAGAGGACGTGCTGCCACCATGACCTCGTTCGTCCGTCTGTCACCCCTAATACCGCGAAGCATCATACTCCAGAACACGCTCGCTCGCTCGTTTGCAACCGCGCCCCCTCCGTCTGAGTCCCCCACCCACTTCAAAATCACGCTCCGGCGCTCCGCAATCGCCCTTGGCAGGCGGAAGCAAGAGACGTTGGTCACGCTTGGTCTGCACAGGCGCCAGCAGACGGTGTACCATGCACACACCCCCGAAGCTGCTGGGAAAATCCTGAAGGTCAAGGAGCTCGTCGAGGTGGAGAATGTGCCCGCCAGTGCGGTGCGGAGTCAGTCTGAGCAGAGGTGGGAGAGGAGAGCAGCAAGGGGTTACTCGATCGCGGGCTCGAGGATGAAGGGACTGTATTGGGAGCGGACGAAGTCATGAGGGTGTCGTTGTCGTTGTCTGGTAGGCCGTCCCCAGGATTGGTTATTGGAATTTGCTGACACTTTCACGTTCCCCGTGACAGCTGATGTAGCACTTTTTTTAATACCATCCGATCCACATCTTACCTTAGATTTTGATGAAGGCTCAGCGTCGTGCCAGCCACCAGCCGAAAGGAATGTTTCCTGGAGACACTGCTTCACAACATTGAAAACTAGGTATACTGAGGTTGAACGTCAGTTGAATTCCTGACTCACTCAGTTCATCTTTCGTTTCGTTTCATGAGTTCCTGTTCATTTTACAGCAGTAGAGGTCATGGGTAGCCTAGAAAATCCCACAATGGTTGATAGATGCCCAATGCAGTTAAAGAAACCAGTGACTATACAACCTCTTCGATACGTCCCGCATCACCCCCCTTAACCCTCACAGGCAAACCAGCAAATTTCGACCGCAGGGCCTCATACCTCCTCCTCTGTGCAGCCGACACACTAGGCCCAATCTTATCCACTGCCCTCACGAAATCTTCCAGCATAACCAATATCCGCGGTCTCTCCCGCTCGCTCCCCCCTTCCGACTCTTCGTCCATGCTCTCCAAAGACCCAAGCACCCGCCTCAGCGCAGCGACACCAGCCTCACGTATGACAGCCGCCAAATCAGCCCCGCTGTACCCCTCACACCTCTCTTGAATTAACACCTCAGTAGCGTTCCTCACCGCATCATCATACAGAGGCACTTTTCTTATGAGAGTGCGCAGTATCTCGGTGCGCTCTTCTGCGCTGGGGAGATCGACGTATAAGAGTTTGTCGAGGCGTCCAGGGCGCACCATCGCGGGATCGATTATATCGGGTCGATTGGTTGCTGCGATGACGTAGACTGCTTTTCGCGTGTCCAGCCCGTCAAGTTCGGTGAGGAGAGTGTTTACGACCCTTGCGGATGAATCGGACTTTTTGTGGAGGGAATCAGTATTGGGCAAAGCGAATATGAATATATGAACGGGAAAAAATGACGTACCAAGCTGTCGTCACGCCTCGGCACCAATGCATCCAGTTCGTCAAAGAAGACAACACAGGGTGACGATGCACGTGCGCGCGAGAAGACTTGTCTAACCGCCCTCTCGCTCTCACCGACATACTACCAACAGATCCCCATCAAATCCCGATCAACACCCACAGGGAAGACGAAAACGCCGCACCTTATTCAACAACTCTGGCCCTTTCACACTAATGAAATTCGCTCTCGACTCATTCGCTACCGCTTTCGCAAGTAACGTCTTACCACACCCGGGAGGACCCCACAATAACACGCCACAAGCCGCTTCGATGCCTACGGCACTGAACAACTCGGGTCGCCGGATCGGCTGGACGATCGCCATTTGTAGTTCTTCGCGGATGCCATGGAGTGCACCAACATCGGCCCAGGTGACGTCTGGAACGGTCGCAAAGCCTTCTCGTTTAGATGACGGTTGGACCTCCGAGAGTGCAGCTCGGAAATCTGGGGAGGTGATGCAGAGGGGAGCGAGTTGGGATTCTGTCAGTGGGGATGGATGAGCGTTAAGGAAGTGAGCGATGGAGCTTGATGAGAGCTGGGTAATCAACGAGGCAAAGGGTGTAGGACATGAAGCGATATCCGCTGTGGGAGCGGGTGTGTGAGGGGTGGAATCGACTACCATTAGGGTATCGTTACTGTCGGTCGTTTCTAGTTCGTCGGGTAACACCAACGTTCCTTCGGACAGCTCTTGAAATATTCGTTTGACGGCGATGACACCTGCCGCCCCTGTTAGCGCCGACAGATCCGCACCGACGTATCCCGGTGTTGCCTTTGCGAGCGCTGCATAATCGAAATTGCCTTCAAGTCGGAGTTTGGCGCATAACACGCGGAGAATTCTGGGTTCGCGTTCGTAAACGGATGGACTATCAGACAGGTGGCTACTGACTTATTCCGAGCTTCCTCGTCCGGAACGCCCATGCTTATTTCATGATCAAACCGGCCAGCGCGACGCAGTGCAGCATCGAGAGCGTCTGGTCGGTTTGTCGCACCAATGACAATCACAGGTCTGTTTTCGGTCCTTTCCCATGACATATCTCGGGGCGAGTTAGCCAAGCATTTCTGAAAGTACGGGGAAGTACCAACCGTCCATACATGTCAGGAACTGTGCCACAATCCGCCTCTCCATCTCTCTTTGCGCGCTCTCGCGTTTTGGGGTGATGGAATCAATTTCGTCGATGAAAAGCAGGCACGGTGCCACACGCTGAGCGGTCCATTGTCAAGGCGAAAGGAGTGGGAAAGCGAACAAGGATACGCACTTTCGCCTCTTCAAAAGTATCTCTAAGCGTCTTCTCCGATTCACCCGACATCCCTGACACAATCGACGGCGCTGATATGCTAATAAACGGCACGCCCAGCTCCTAAGTAAACAAACCTCACTTCAGCAACGCCTTCCAGAACCCCTAAATGGACCCAAAAAAATTGATTGACAAATGGAGGAAACTCACCCCAGCAATAGCATTCGCCAAAAGCGTCTTCCCACATCCAGGCGGACCGTGCAACAGCACACCCCGAGGCGGCTGCACACCCGTATGCAAGTAAATCTCGGGATGACACAGCGGCATCGCGACGAGCTCCAACATCTTCTCTACGCATGGTTCGACGCCGCCGAGGTCAGAGAGGCGGGTGGAGGGTGGGGCGTACGTTTTGGGTGAGGTGTCTGTGGTGCGGCTGCCAGTGTTGGTGACCTTGAGCCGCTTGCTGGATTCGTCGCCGGGCCCGCTGCGGGTCGTGCGGAGCTTGCGTTTGGATGGTGGGGGACGGGCATCTGAGGGGGGGACTGCATCGGTCTGCTGTGTGCCTGTGGACGGGCCTGCCTCAGGAAGGTCTTCGATGGGCTGTTCATCCTGCTGCACTGCCAGATCCGTTGGTTCATCCGTAGATGGTGCGACGGTTGCGGCCGTGGATGGAGTTGGTAGTGGCGGCGCTACGACAGAGTTGAGGTTCAGTTTCGCCTTGCGGTGTGCTGACCAGAGACCCTGCATGGATCTGTTGAGCGCGTTTGAGCCCTATCTGCCAGTGAGCGTTTTGCGGTCATGGAGCGAGTTCCATTGAATGGATAATGGTTACGCACCTCCATAGCCTGTAAATCTCTCACAGCGTAATCTATCGCCAAGTAAGTGGCCTGCCAGTGATGTCAGGCAGGAGAGGCCCGATATCTGGATTTAATATTCTGGTTGGCTTGTGTTGATCGTGAGGCAGCACAGCCACGCCCAAAACTTTTTCGACCGTCACCGAAGACATATCCAGAAAAGGAAACCCTCCTGAGATTTCGAGCCTGTTCAAACATTTATCCTCCCACAACAACCAAAATGTATTACAACAAATTGCGCCTTACAAAGTAGTACAAAATACCTCCTTGCGTCCTAAAATCCAGGCACCCTCCTGCGCTTGGCTCTCCCTGGCTCTCCTGTTCTACAACCACCACCACCACCACCAAATGCACCCTCACCCTCTTCCCCTCCGAGCATCCTCATCAGCCTCCTCTTTTCCTCCCTCTGCGCGGGATCCTCATACGTGACCATTAAACTCTCCTCCGTCGACCGCATACCCATGTCGATGCCCCCGCCCAATCCATCTAGCAAACTTGCATCAATGTGACAGGGCGCATCGAAGTCTGTACGAAGAGGAACAGGACCCGGGGGAGGGAAAGCAGGCGGGGCATGTGCAGGGCGGGAGGGCGAGGTGAAATTCTCGTAGGATTCTTGTCGCGATTGTGCCTGCGTTACACACAAGCAGAGCAGAGACGGATCATAGAAGAAACGTCAACCTATCTGTTCACGGACAAATGCGAGGAAGAAAGAACCGACCTTGGACCTTACCCCTGGCCGTACCCGCTTCCCTTTCATCCCTTCGGCTTCCTCAGACATCTGCCGTTTCCCGAGTAAGGATGTCAGGCTCTCATGTAGTGCTTTGGCGACGGCATCTGTGTCTGGTGGACGCATCACAGACGAGGAATGCAGAGGAGAGGCGAGGAACGCGTCGGGGATGAAGCTGGAGGGAGGGAGTTTCATAGGCGAGGGTGATTTCGAGGAAGGCACCTGGCCTTGAGCTTGTGCTTCGTGGATCGAGACGAGGCTTGATGACTGGCGGGCGATGACACCTGCTCGAGGGCGTAATGGGGAAGCATGCTCGAGTGTGGACACGCGGGCAAGTCGTTTAGCTACCGGAGCATCCACGACAACAGGCGGCGAGCTACTTTGTGGAGGTGGTATAGGCGGAGATGACGGTATGCGGTCTCCATCATCTGCATCAGGTGGATCCGAGTCACAACCCAACAGTCTATTTGGTTTCCCAAATAGTATGCCACGCTGGGGAGACTCAGGCTCCAGTTCTATGTCTTCCTGGTGGTGGTGGTACGGACGATGGTGCGGGACGTCCAGCACGCTTGGTGCACGATCCCGGGGGGCTGTGTCTTGGAGTAACCCTGCGTTACCAAACATTGGCTGGCTAGATGAGTGACCTGAAGGAGTGTCAGCGCGGTGCGGTATGAGAAGGAAGCTATGAATGATTTACTATTTGTTATATCCGCCATCTGATGGTCAACTTCTTTCTCCTTTCCTTTCCCCTTGTCTCTCCTGACCTCCGGGACCGGAAGGTGAGTATGGACATTGCCACCGTCATCATCCACGATCATTGCCGTCCGAGAGCCACCGACACAATATTTATCCACGGCGGGAATAACCCCCACTCTCGCCATATCCTCCAACCACGCTGTGGACACAACTGGTATTTGCCACTCCAACGCCTTGTCAAATTTGGCACCTGTCCCGCTTGGACAAAGGAGGTGTGTCGAGCGAGGAGAAAATGCGGGAGCGAGAGTGACCCCTACATAAGTGAAGAGGTGAGATAAGTCTCGGAAACGAATGAGCAAAGGGGGAACCAACCAAGCGCCCTCAAAAGTCTGCGAATCCAACACAGTTCCGATTGATCCAGACCCGACAAACTCAAATGGATGTTCTCCGCCTCTGCACCCAGTTTCAGTTAGCTCTCAACAATTCCGTTCGATGGGCATACGTACCAGGTACGGGTGTGGAGATCCTCAACGGCGTGAAGGATACATTCTCATCCAGTTCACATATCCGTTCATGGAACACTGAATGTTCGAGCCAACATTCCGTCCGGTACTTGCACCGCTCGAGTTCATCGGGTTCGTCATGGTACAGCTTGCTCCCACTGCGATCCCGACCCACCGATCGTTAGCCTCATTCAGACAACAGGGGGGTGTATTGCACCGCTGCGACGACGTACCTAATAAGTCGCACGATGATAAAACTAACTCCCTCAGTATCATCATCTGCCACAACGCCTCCCCCACCCTCAATGGCAGCGCGAACGTTCGAACAGCGAGCTTCACCAAGCAGACGAAACGTGTACCCAGAAAAAAGTATCGGCAGGGCAGATTCTTGTCCTGTCAACTGTGCGGAGTCGTGCGTGCCACTGCCTTCGGCGTCCTCGGGGCCTAGTGCGGCAGTAGTTGCAACACGCCGAAATGGCTGACGGAGGGAAGGCTCTTTCGGGGGAAGGGCGAACGATTGGGCACGTCTAAACGACGATATCACGCTTTCCTTTTCCTTGGCTTTCCCAACGTCCCTGTCAATCACGTTGTATTTCTCCATCGGCGGCCTCGGACGTGGTCTTGAAGACGGAGAAGGAGGTGAGCCAGTCGTCGCGTGCGACTTCGAAGGACTCCGCACGAGTTTCCCACCTTCGAGTTCAAATCCGCGTGGTTTTAGCAGGCTCTTCCAGAGTTGGAGGGTCACGGCAGGTACAGGCTTTTTGATGGTGGCCGCTTCTTCTTCTTCAGGATCAGTAGGGAGTTGGGACATGGATGGGGCGGGCACGGATGGAAGGGATTTTGATGTGTGTGGCCGGGGATGGGGATTGGGATTGGGAGGATTGTCGTCGGGGATGGCTGAACTTCTGTGAGAACCTGGGGCAGAGTCTTGGATGTGAATGGATGATGCCAGAACTGGGTTATGGTATGGAAATCCATAGACACGAACAAGGAACGGCCGCGCTCACCTTCATGCAATGACTTTGACTCCGGTCTTGGCTCACTCATTTGATACTTCTTCTCATCGAACCTACCTTTAAAAACAGAGACTTCAGCGTCCACCTAACCTTCCCTGACAAAGACACCCTCACCACCAAACTCTAAACAATCCCAAAACCACTCTTCCCAAACGAGATGTATATTCGCCTCTCCACGTTTATTGAACCTCTCCGCATACCTCATCTTGTCAGTGACTATATCCCCGGAACAGAGGAGATGGGTGACTCTGACAGGTCGTTCGATATTCTTGACGTAGACTCCTTGTTGAGCTGTCAGAATGGAGTTTATCTGTGTGCGTCGGGTGACGTCTTCTATGCCGGATAGGGAGAGTATAACTTCTGAGAAGATGGGGAGTCGGTAGTTGGATACGCTCTGAAAGGAATGCAATGTTAGGGTGAGTAGGTGGATCCACAAGACATGTTTCCGACCTCTTCCAAGTCGACATCGTCCCCACGCAACCATATCGCATGCGCTTCCGTGATCCACGCGGGAGTCATAATCGGTATCTTATGCATAAGTGCGCACTGTACAGTTTGATGTTACCAAGACACGCTGCCGTCGAAGAGCCAACATAAAACACACCGTATACTTGCTACCACCATGTGAGTTTGCAATGAGATGTGTCACTCGATCCGTGAAATCGCTCGTGGACGTAGCGCCAAGTTCGAACGCCATTTTAAACAACGTAGGCTGCATGCCGTGTGTATGTGCCGCGGTCAGTACCTTATTCCATAGCTCGCCATAAGTTGGGATACGACGTGCCTTGTCCATGATACCCGTCGCGCAGACGGTGAGGCCTTTAAATGGCCTGGGACAGAGATCCACCATACTCGCATTTGGAGCTACCTCAGAGTCTGAGCTGTGAGCCCAGGACGCGTGCGGGTCTGACATTCGAGCATTTCGCCCAGGTGCTTGTGGGGGACGGAGTTTAACATTTGGAACCTGGTGAGGGCATTGTGAGCTGTGCTCGTGTCTCTACCGGAGAAGGAGAAAGGCCAACCTTGTTAGATTTGTTTCGGCGTCGCATGGAGTCACCTGCGGAGGCCAAGTTTGTGAAATCAAAGGAAACAATATTTCGAGTATTTCCGGTGGTGTGTAGATCACGTGACAATATTTAGGGTTGGTCAGTACGCGACCATGCCAGTGACTCTCATGTAAACCGTTCTAAGTTACAACCATAGCTCCTCGAAGACAGGCGTCCCGGTAGTTTCCAACGATCAATAGACGCACTCGAACTCGCCAATGCCAACCCTTTAACACGCCTCTTCTCCCGTTCGATCACACTGTATCATGGTCCGATTCAAAGTACGTCCTGCCCCTACTCACTCGCTCGTACTCACCACTTACACAGAACAGATGGCTCCTCGTCGAGTTCATCTCCGTCTCCTCCTCGGATAGGTCATCGTCTCTATCCTCTCATCACACACCTCCTTCGTTCGACGCTAAACATATTTATACTGCCTTGCGAGAGAGCATTCTGTCCAACTTTGGAGATACAGGATGGGGCGCAGTTGGAAGTTCGCTGACAGGTTAGTACACTTGTTATATTCTTCGGCTTTATCCCCGCTTAGCTGGGAACCCATCTATTCACCCATCCATCGACATGAACCAGTCAAATACTTCTCCCCAACAACCAACCTCTGTATCATCCGCACTGCACGTGACCAACACACACTCGCATGGGGCGCCGTCACTCTTTTATCGTCTATCAACGGCTCGCGGGTTATCCCTCACGTCGTACATGTTTCAGGCACGTCTGATCTGCTTTGTATGCGATGCCTTGCAGAGTGTCGCAGTTGGTGAGAGCCGAGGATCTGATAGGGTTGGGATGACGTTTGTAGGAACCATCAAACATGTCCAATTGGCTGCTATAAAACATAACAGGGAGGTCGTCGCTCGGTTTAGAGCGAAAGCCAAGACACCAGGTAAGTGAACGTCCTCGATCCTCAAGACAAACACCGTATGCTGATCTTTTTGACCATGCAGCACTATACCACACTCAAGACTCTTTCGAGGGGTATTTGGTTCAAAGCACACGAGAGATTGAGGCGCTACAAGATTAGTCTTGATACCTACCATGTCGACGATTCATTAGTGTGCGAGCTGGTCAGTGTCGTGTCTGCCGCGAATCATGTGTACTACGAACAGGTGCGATAAGTCTTCAACCTCAGATCCAAACGGGACACTTACAAATTATAGTACAGGATGTGCGACGCTAGTTTCCAACCGGTTACAAAAGAACGATATCACATGATCGCAGTTACCCATCGCGTCACGAAGGATCAAAATTTCCTGCGAAATGTAGTGAATAGCCTGGTCGGTGAAGACGGGGACTTGGTCGTTGACAGTTCATCTACGGTATGCCTTGTACTTGATGCGACAAGTGCGACTCAATACGATTGTCACCTCATCCGAATTCTGCGATATTCCGTTCCATGCAGTTTCTGATTGATGCTAGGCGACTTTGACATGAGTCCGATGTCTGACGCTTCATTCCACTGACTCACCATCCTTGGTCTTTCTTGATTTTTGAGAACGACGCAGTGAAGCACAAGCACCAGCGCAAGAGTAACAAACTGAACGGTTACGTTGTTCGGGGATTATGTCAGGTATCGTTGTACTGTGTCTGGTAAAATGCGTGGAGGGTAGTGACATCACTGATATCGAGACTATCTAAGCTCACAGTACGATGGTCAAAAGGGTGTACTCCAGGCGTGGATGGTTGCGTTCTCAAGGGCTAGAATGGTAAGGGCTAGACATTGCAGAGCACTCGTCGCTGAACCGACGAGGGTTGAGCACGCAAGTGGGAAT
>MU124074.1:0-11704 GCA_014904935.1 Melanogaster broomeanus
ACATGAGGGGCCCACAAGAGTGGGCACCCATCAATGATGACAAGACAAGTGCAACAACAAGAGAGGTCCACAAAAGTGGGCACCCATCGATAACGACAAGCCAACTGCGACGACGTGAGGCGCCCACAAGAACGGGCACCCATCAACGACGACAACATGACTGGGACAACATGAGGGGTCCATTGTCAAGAGTGGGCACCCATGAACGATGACAAGCCGACTGACAGGATGACTGAGACAACGTGAGGTTGTACTTACTAGCCTGAGTTAACCTGCTGATGGAGTTTCGGCTTCTCTCGGCAGGATTTCTCGGTCGCATTTCACACTTAACAGCACAGCGTCACGGCTTGGTCACAGCACGTGATGTTCGTCGGTTTCGCAAGTCGACTACCTTAAATGCGAAGACTAGGTAATTCTATGGAGTTCCAATATTCTGGTCTCTGTTACCGCGGGATTGAATAAACAGTTGGGGGGGGGACTGCGCTAACTGTCAAACCGTGATGTTGCATTCGTCAAGTTGTAGCTTTGCTACTCTTACCTAACTCTGCATCTGCCCCGGCTTACGCAGAACACGAAAATTCTCGATGTGCATCTTGGCCCGGCAGCCCCTTACGTGTACAATAATCATTACGCCGCACAGGTTCTGTATCTGTGGTCAGTCCCCGATTCTATCGTTCCAACGTCGTCTTTCTGTATAAGTAGACATGTCCACTGAACTATCACCTTTTGACACATCCTTCAGGCCCAAACTCACTCAGCCTCCGAACCCTCACTGGGGCTTGGGCCAAGGCGTTAACTCGACACCCGACGGAAATGAGTGGATTGCAAGGAGAGAAGAAAGGCTGGAAAGTCGTCGAAACGGCTAAGGAGGTCCCTCGGTAATTCCTCTCTCCGATCTTTGATCGCTGTTGCTAACCGTGATTCTAGGCGGCTTCATCTACTCATGATAGGCGGCATCGTACCGCGCCTGATTGCATTCGTCTCCAGTGTCAGAATCAGGAGCCGAGAACATCGCGCCGTTCAGGTAGGTTTGTCCGTTCTATAACAGTGGCGTGAGTGTGATACCCATAATGTCGACACAGTCGGTTCAACATGGTGTGTTGCTTTGAGGTGTCTGTGTAAAGCTACCTAGCAGTACCCCCCCGGTTAGAGGTGACGCACAATCCTCCCTTGGCATCCATCTGGTGCGTCAATGGTCCCGTTCGCGTTCACGATACCGCCAACAACGTCAGGGAAACAATGGAACAGCCAACATCATCAGCGAACCGTCGGCAGAGCAGGCCAATGTTACCTCTATCGATCCTCCCGAGTCCTTCAGCGAATGGCCGATCAGCGGCTTAACGAAGGAGCCAAGCGTAAGCGCCTTTTGATTTAAGCACCTGCATTCCTATCGATATCGATATCAGGCTCTCATGTGAAACCTCGTCGAGTCAAAGAAAGTGCCTTCAGCATGGGATGCGAGGTATGAAGATACTATTTTAACTCGTCCATATGTCACTCACCCGGTGCAAGTGAATAGTTATTCCAAGCTATTGATATTGTCCATCCTGTCACCGGAAAGGCAGGGTCCACGACATACATCTGCAACGACATGCTCACAGATAGGGGCACAGTGGACATGGCCTTGTTCAAACCACTTTCGAGGATGGGCGATGTTACATATGCTTGCGTGGGCGACGGGTTCCGTCTTGTTCGTCCTGCATGGGAGCAGGAGAAGGACAAAATTTCTGAGCTCGGGCCGCCAATTGAGTAAGTACTAGATGTTCGGCGTGCTAGACGTGATGTAAATTACGAAATTGTTAGACGCAGCTCATGCGCAACGTTTTCACCATGAGCCCACCACACACCAGTGAAGCTTGAGGGGCAGATACATATGTCGATGGAGCTTCGACACAGGGAGAGTTCTAAAAAATGCATCTAGTGAATGTGGACTTCGATTCGCTTGCTGACTGCGCGGACAGATCCAGGGTGAGTGCAAGTGCATGTTATGCGAGATCGACTTCAATTGAGGAAGACTGTTAGTCCACGGTACCGTGGGCTTTATTGTTTGAGCCTTGTGGAATTGTACAAACCAGACCACGTAGGATTAATGCCGCACCATCATTGCATCGGTCCTAGAGACATATAATCCCACTACGACTTTATCCACCGATGTAGCGTGTTGGCCTCAAAAGACGCTCCTGGTCAATGAGATTTCCGTGATTTTAAATGCTCACATTGCACACAACGTCCTATGTGTTGATCCCACGCTAACCCTGTTAATTGCTGCTGACTAGTGTGATGGCGACTTTTCTGAGGTATGATGCGACGTGCCGATCACAGAAGTATGGTATTGCCAACCCTGTTCGAATCGCTTCGAACAGCATGTAAGTACAGTCGATGTCCTATAGCCTTGCAATCTGAACCTAGTATCTTCCCCTCCCATTGCCGCAACGCGCCACTACAATCAGTGGAAAGGATCCGTGGAATAATAGGATTTTACGACGTAGTCGAGAACAAGACCGAGCCAGATAATAAAGCCCAGGGTGGTATTTGACTAACAGTGCTTCTCAGCTCCAGTCGACCATGTATAAATGTACTTGCACTCACACAGACTTTCTCCATGCAGTCCTTGTGCGAATCGAAGTCCACAGTTGCTAGCTGCCACAAAAGGTGTAGTCCCGCACCGCCAACGGACACCACAAAGTAAATGGCAGTTTGATCGTTTACGACCCCCACATATGTTAGCGATGCTGCGAATATCAGCGAAAAGAGAGAGAGGGCAGGACGGATCCGAGGGCCGAAATACAATGCCATGGATCCCACACCTGCTTTCACATCATCGCGTTTGTCCTGTGGATTGGTGGTTTCAGCCGCACAGAACCAGTCGAGACTGCAATTACGAACCAGACATGCGTAGATGGTGTCATAGATGATCGTCCACCTGATGGAGCAATTTAGGCGTCTGCGGGATTTCGATGTGAAAACACACGAACGCCCATGCTCCAATAAATAGAACCTTGGGTGTAGTGTAGTTCTGCACCTCTCTCACAGAGGCCCACCCCACAAAGATACCGCAATTCACCGTCAAACCTATTTGAGCCTGTATGAGAGCGCAAGAGGGAAGTTGGTATCGAGAGCTCTTACCGAGCCAAGCTTGTGGCCAGTTCGTCCAGCGCTTCATCAATGGGTATAATGTGAACAGGAAAATGCTGAGCAGACCAACGCGGAACCTAGAAGGGGCGGATCCGGGCGGTGCATAGTGTTATGAAGACTAAACAAAGTAATCACCACACTCACGCCAACGGGTCTGGGCTTGCGAGAATAAGGAAGAGTAGACTTCCCATAACGAGAGCAGCTAGTAACACCACTGCCGATCGCATAGAGAGGTTGCCGGAAGGAAGAGGTCGCGACTTCGTACGCTCTGATAAATTTTGATATTAGCTACTAGAGAGGGCAAATAAACACGAATCAGCACTTACCCACTTGACGATCATACTCAATGTCAAGTATGTTGTTTATAACGCATCCAGCGCAATGGAGCAGGGTGCATAAACCGAAGAGAGTAAGAACATGGAGAACTAGGACATCAAAGGCTGTAGCATATCGATATGCTGCCAAGGTGGCTGCCCAAGCTAAGATGTCATACATGAGTACTGGTCCCCGTGCTATATAACGAAGATATGTACCAGAGGGCCAGAAGACGAACGCGGTTCCCAAGGGGAAATCATCCAGCCGACATAGTTGCATATAAAGTTGCCACTTCGGTGGAGACTTCGAAACAAATATCTGAGACTTTTCTGTCATTACGTGGGTGTGCAGAATCGTTGGTTGGGAGCCAGTGTCTTTGGATAGAAAGTATCATTAAATACACGGCGACCTTTGGTTTCGTTGGCTGTTGTTGGCTGTTTGTCGGCTGCTGCTAACTGGTGATAGTCATAGTGCTTTCTTCCTGCCAGTAAATATACATAATATTAGCCTCAGACTGATGGAAGTACCAACCAATGGTATCCTAAAACTGCATAAAGAGTTAGTCCGATTCTCGAGCCCGACATGATTTGTGGTTGCACCCCTGGAACCGTCCGAAGGCCATACGTGCGCGAGAGTTGTTATTCAAAGGAACAACTCTGTAAGGAACGCCTTTGTTGTGCAGAATCGTTGGTTACGGGCCAGTGTCTTTGGATAGAGAGTATCGTCATAAACACATGGAGACTTTTGGTCTCGTTGGCAGTTGTTGGCTGCTAACCCTAACTGGTGATAATAATAGTGCCTTCTTCCTGCCAGCTTCAAAAACGTTAGACCGCTTCGCCTCCACTTAGTAGGATTTTTGTTTACATTGGGGAACAAACCAGATAAAGATGCCCACCACCTTTATAAAAAAAGTCACGACGGCTGGCTCATGAGCCAATCGGTGCCCAAGCTGTTGTGTTTTGATTGCAAGCTGATTCATCGACGAAAACGAGCTGATCAACACTGAAATTCTCGCCTATGAATGCTTGGAATGCATTACGGCGATCCCCGTTATGCCTGCGTGCGATGCGGCTAACCTAACTTCGTCAGTTGAAGGAGGTCTAGTAGCTATCAAAATTACCTTCTTCCTTGAGAAGCCTCTCTGTCGAAGGACTTGTACAATGGTCATCTCGTAAACTGTGATGCTGCATGCCTCTGGTGTCCGCTCAATACGTACGGCCTTCGAGAAACTAGAACGATTATTCAATTATCAGTGAGAACAAATCTTGTCCATTGTGCATGTCACATGTATATGTGACAGCTATATTTGGATAAGCGCTAGTTTGTACTACATATACCTGTAAACAAAAATCCTAAGTGCAACGATACTACGTATATGTACATTGAAGTCGGGGTAGCGCTCAGCACTAGTAGTGTGGTGACTAGCCCGCGTCTATCGACAGCTTGCCTCATAGACGCTGCCAATGCCGGTGTCAGTATGGCAGAGGGCGCTTGACACTCTCATCCCTTGACAACGCGCAGACTGGACCTCACTGGCAGTGACAGCCAGCAACTTCCAAAGTCTTTCATACATCGCAAGTTGCGTCGTGGTGGGATCACGCTGTACTGGCAGAATGAGACTGAACTGGACGTTATGGCTCAAATACGTGTTGAGGTTGACCTCTTCACGAGGAGCATCCTGTCTGCGCTATATATCGGCCTTCTTTCGACGTCTACTCAGCCTATTCAAATTATTCGCGTCGAGGAGTACGGGCGACTCAGAGGATCACCGAACACGATTCACAGACGACCCAAGGACATTTGCCAGTGGTGGTGGCCCAACGAAGCAGGCCCGCATCACCTGCTCTAGAGAATGGTGTTGAATATCCGAGAAGCCACATCATGGCAAGTACTGCAGGTGTGTATATTCCAAATGCATGATCGGCTGGCTTTACATTTGTGACATGAGCAGCACCAGCTTTCAATTCAAGCCCTACACCGTCTCCACATAATTCAAACACTCCACTAGCACCCCAAACTCATCAGTATCCACCGGCTGCTACGGCTGTACCACCCTCCCCTCATGTTATTCCCATTCGTGTTCCCACCCTGGCTCGAGCCTCTATCAATCGTAGTCGTAGAGGAGTCAAAAAAACAACTGCTAACTTTTTCTCCTGAGGATATGAATAGATACGAACGACCAGCTCGCATGTATTTCCGAGTCTCACCCCCTTAGTGAAGCGTCTTTCATAGTCTGAACCCTCGTCAGCTGCCAGACAGCACGCGCTGAGGTAGTAATAACACCCTTCAAGCTGGACTACAGCATGTGAGGGGTTGTGCGCCGACTTTACTATGCGCCTATTAATAGAGGGAGTGTAGAGACAGTGGCCATGAGTGGCAACGGTGCATCCACCCAGAGGGTGCTCTGTACTTCCGTCTGGAGCGAGATGGAAAAGTAAGCGATTCCTCGCACGTTCTGCTGTTATATCGACTAATACATCGCTGGAGAGGACGTTGACAGATGCGAACATGGATCACCAGCCCACTCGAGATCTCGCAGACACCTTTGCTACCAAGCTTTGGTCTAAAGTAGACACTGAGCAGTATCCGGAGGTCGAACTTGTCATCGATATCTTACACGATGACATGGAAGAAAGTGTAACTTGCAAATACTATTTTGTCTCTCATGAAAAACTCGCGATATTTTGGATCCACAAATATTCACCCTATTCGATATTCCATGGACTCAAGGGCGTTGAAACGAATGATCACATTCGTAGGTGCTTAATCCTGGTGATGACTCGGTGTTCCTCACTGTTGTAGGATTGGCCATCGAGACGCAATACTGGTGTGTGCATCGCCACTTGTAGCCATGAGTTTCTTGGTCCAGATAACGTGACTCGGATGCAGTCTGCTCAAACGTTCGCATTGGGGTGTTTCTTGCATATATAATCTTCCATTTTGATGCCTTTTCCCGTTCCCTTGCTCTTTATTACTTTCTACTTTACTTGATGTCGTGTCACCGGTGACTCTGTGTTCAGATTGCGGAGTGCTAGTCCGGCTAACGTCCCGCTTGCGTCATCACTTTCTCACTTTCCTCTTATTCGTGCTGTACCACCGGTGGTTCTGTCCTTTAGCAGATAGTGGAGTGCTAGTCCGGCCAACGTCCCACTTACAGTATGATTTTCTTGAGCTAACGAGGTACATGTACCTGAGCTTTGTCAGCGTAGTTAGCCAAATAAATTCATTCGTTCGTTCGTGCTAGTCCGGCCAACGTCCCACTTACAGTATGATTTTCTTGAGCTAACGAGGTACATGTACAGTTATCAATGCCTACTTGAGACAACATCAGTCGATGATACAAAATTTGAATAACAACACAACAACACAATTCTGTACCTCTACATGTGTCTCTAGTGTACCTTTAGCTTGCAGCTCCACATGGTTGAAGTTTCGGAGACATATTATAAGAAGATTGGCTGTCAGTGTGGCTGTGTTGTCCCCACGAAGGCACCACCAGACACACATCAAAATTTACACCTCATCGTTCTAGGTCAATTCTTCACTATAGTGCACAAAATCATAATCAGCATGTTGTGCACAATGTCAGCTATCTAGAACATAAAAGTAATGTAGAAATATGGTGTGTGTAGTGAGATATCACCCGTTGAGGAGGAATGCAGCGACGAGGATCCGGAGTAGGTGGACTGTAGTAATCAATCTACGATATGATTAGTCTAATTTGGTAATTGACCCATTTGTCTCACGTACTGGTGTACAGCGAAAATTGGACTCCCTCATGAGATTGTGCATAGCGACACAACCACAAAGATTCATGCCTTAAAAAATATATGAGACCTACATGAGATGGCACACTACATGTGAAAAAAATTTCGAAGGGTCTTGTGTTCATACAGTCACAGTAACCGATGGCGCCGACTCTGCCGGTTTCTCCTACATTAGAGTTCCACTTGGCGCTTCTGACTTCTCGGCGAAGAGTGGGCTACGTCACTCTTATTGTGCATTCTGGTGTCCTCATGGTTCTTCGATTCAGCCTACAGTTATGACGACACCAGTGGAGATACTAATCTCAATAATTTCAACATCGGGGCTGCGCCCAGCTACGTGTTCTCTACTCTCCAGTGATATCTTGTCGATCAACCAATGGCTGAGAGTCCACGTTGTACCCTGGTCTCCTGTGAATATACGTGCTCTTTCATTAATGGTAGAATATCTGACCGTGGACTCTAGCCTGGGTGGATGAAGAGTGGCACGATGGATGGCGGCTCCCTGAACACCGCATATATCTCTACCAGTGAGTGGCTTCAACCGTTCACCAGACGAGTTGACCTTAATTGATGTTGAAGTGGCCAAATTACCTCCTGAAGAGTCTCCAAGGTTTTCAGAGCAAAGGAATTCCTATTTACGCGATCAGCATACAGGTACGCACAGTTTCTTTCCGCAGAACAGAGACGTCGATTGACGCGCCTGACAGAACGAACCTGAAAACAGCAATCCGACATACCCGACATGCAGCATGCCAGTGTCAACGGAAGCGCAGATTGGGGTTGCACTTCGCTCTCTGATGAATTCAAATGGTTTCGGGAATACGAAGATCATCGGATATGAACACAACTGGGTGGATGCTGCTAACTACCCTGTACAACTTGTTCGTTGTGACCTCGCTTTGAAGGTTGCGTTGCTGACTGCTGACTGCTGACTGCTGACTGCTGACTGTTGATAAACCAGATGCAACAAGCAGGGAGCGCTTTTGACGGAGTGTCTTTTCATTGCTACCAGGGCTCTGTCAGTGACCAGGCTGAATTCACCTCTCAGTACCCAAACAAGGTATACAGGGTTGTCGTCTGATCACGATTCAAGTTGATGCGTTTCTCCTTAGGAAGTATTCTTCACAGAGTGCACGGGCATGCTTGGCTCCGACTGGTGGAGTGATCTTAAGGTATGCCTCTCCAGTATGCTAGCAACTCAGTTGAAGTTGACCTGCATCCAAGTGGTATATGGACAACCTGTAGGTCTAAAAATCTACTGGAGAGATTTCTCTGGATAAAAGCGTCTTTTCAGCTTCATCGGCAGCTTAACCTACGGGTCATCAACTGGCCTAATGTGGAACCTCGCGCTCGACGGAAACGGTAACCCTCTGCTCCCGGGAACAAACAGTTGTGGTGGTGGGTGCCGGGGTGTCGTCCAGATCAACAGCGATGGCAGCTGGAGCGTCAACCAAGAATTCTATGCGATGGCTCAAGCTTCCAAAGCCATCTTACCCCGTGACGAAGGAGGACCGTGGGGTCAGCGGATTGGCGTCAGTGTTGGAGGCTCGCTCAGCTGGGCTCTTGTTGTTGGCGCATATGTGACAGGGAGGGTTTCTTCGACAGATTGGTATAGGTATAGCATTGTGGTTTTGAACTGGTGAGTTGGTGCAGGTTCGAGGCTTCGATGGAGAGTTGAATCGCTGGCTAGGGATGATAGCGCGTCTACGACATGGAATCCTCAGCCTGTCGAAGCTACCATCGAGTTTAGGGGAATGCAGGCGAGTGTCCGCTAGCTACCCGCATATGACCTGTGTTGATTTATTGATGTTGCAGGCAACGTATACCTTCCCTGTTGGGATCACCACGCTGTGGTGGTACGCTCCGTGATTCAGTGCGACTAATTTTACGATTTATCTATTGAGTACTATGTATATCTTGACGTGTTATTCATATTTCCTGTGCTTCTGCCGAGATTCCCTTTCTATGACAAGCTTGGATTAATTTACATAGGTGTCTGAGTTTTTTGGGCTGTGGGTGTATTGGAACACAAATGTGCTGTTCTCGATTTTTGAATTTAGCATTTTTGGATGAATTGGTATTGAATTTGTAAAATCTGGTGCAAATTTGGAAGGAAGTTTCGAATTGCCTCTCAGTTTTGCGCCGCGACTGTACCTAATTACATAAACTTACCCAAAGTGACAGAGCAAACCTACATTTTCTCGGTCTTTCACGATCAACTAATTTCAGTGTCTATCCAGATAGGCTCGTAGCATAGATCTGTCGGAAAAGTGCTGGCTCTTGCCAGTGATTTGTTCGCTGTGATGACGGGACGACGCAAGCTCTTCTCGGTGAGCTCGAACGATACAACCCCAGGCTGTACGCTGTAGCAAGGTCAGTCACGTCCGTACCTTTCCAATTCCGATCATCATCTCTCGATAGGATCTTCGGCGGTTGGGATAGTCCTGGGAACATCCCTGACTGGCAGATGCCACTACAGTACTCGCGCCAACAGGTACCCACCAAATGTTATAAAGTTCCTAATGCTATCCATTCTTGTTCCGTGCAAAGCTAAGGTTATGACAGACTAGTCTTCCTGGGATACACCTAAAGCGGTGTTATATGTGGGTATGACGAGGTTCTAGAAGTTGTCATGGGTGCTTGCTCGAAGTACATGACTGTTCAAGTGACAAGGCAAGTCCTTCCTGTAGAAGGGTTTTCCAAAAGTGACTGAGATTGACAAATATGTCGACGCAGATCGTTGAGGGCGAGGATGCCTCGAGGTGTGGGTCCTGAAAACGCTAACGCCTGAGGAGCCTTATAGAGGGCAGGTTACACGTCTTGCCATCTCACCCTTTCTGCGAGAATAATATATCGTATATCACGCACACCATCAACAATGGCAACAGATCCGGATATCGACGACTTACATATCTAGTCACTCACGTCTTTTGTCCTCTGCGACTCCCAAGCGAGGAATGATCATTCCGTTCCCAACGATCTCGCATTATCCGAAGCAGTTTTCTCTTCTGCTTCCGCCTATGCAGAACATGTCTGCGACGCACGTAACCCGAATGGAATCATATCTTAAAGATGCTGCACAACCTCAGTGCCACCATGCAGGTGCTTGAACTGTCTGATGAACAGGTGGAATCGCAGCTGGGGTCGATGGATGTCGGAGGTGCGTGGGAAATGGTGTGATATCGAGATAAACCACTGATGTCTACTACAGATGTAAACGTCTACTTAATTCGAGCACAGAACGCAGCCGTCGTGTTTAGGAAAAAAGAAAATCATGTGCTCTTCGAGGCATTCGAAGTCTCCCCCACCACAGAGGCCGTCATGGGCGCACGAGGGAAACTTGTGTGCTCTTATCCAGGGCCAGCTATCGAAATTCCTGACGACGCCTTCCTTTCTGAACTCGTCAATTTTCTCATCCACATGAATGATGATAGGATCACCGATGCTCTTCCTGTCACCTATAAAGCTGGATCACAGGTGGAAGAAACTCAAAAAAAAAGAGAGATGGAACATGCCGAGCTCGGCGAGACAAATACAGCTTCCAGGATCATTCCTTTCCTACAAGACATATCCTTGTGTGGTTGTGACCAAGTGTCACTAGAGGCTAAAAGGCGCGATATGGCCAATAAGATCTCCACGAGTGGCCACTGCCAGCTCTACAAATTTCCGCCGCCGATAGTCATCTTTGAATTGGGTTTGTCCGTTTCATTTGAATATAGTGTGCGATCCAGTCACCCTCCATCTGTTGGTGGATCTTTGTTCATCTCCCAACCAGAACAACCCTACATCCTCTCTGACGACTACTCCCGCGCTTCAGCTCTAATCACGAGACAGCTCCAAGGTCCAGAGTCCACTCTGGCGTCGACACGAAGCCATTTATTATCCGCACTACCCATACTACATCTATCCTAACACGTGGAGGCGCGTCTGTGTCGAGACGGGCTCGACTTCTATGGGTTTGACAAATTCGCCTCAATCCGAGCTTCAGCCGCCTTCAAGAGGCTGACAACTCCAATCTTTGCGCCTACCAACTCCCGCCCGGTGCATATCGCAACTTGCAGGAATACCTCAAAAGCACGTCGCATACCTCCAATGAAGTTATAGTAAACCAAGAAGATTGTCACAAGGATCTTTCCCTTCACGAGTTCACTGCGTTTGGGCATTTGCGCAGTGGGTCATGCCTACAGTGGCTGAACCTTCTGCGGGAGATTCGGGCTCGAACTCTGACCTTTCGACGCATTGAAGTCCACCTGCTTCTTGCCCAAGCTGCCGGACAAGTTGGCCACTTTCACAGCTAGGAGAATGGGCATAGGCACGGAGACTTGTCAGACCCATTCTCTGTGACGCATGCTCGGCGAACTCGAAAGCCTTGTGTTGGTGTAGAGGCGAACTGGTTGGAAGGGCTAACCATGAGCATGGTTTCTTTCTTGATTAGCCGGCTATTGGCCTCGAACCAGTCTTCTGCCGTTAAGACCAAGGCTCACGAA
>MU124075.1:0-21266 GCA_014904935.1 Melanogaster broomeanus
GACAAGCCTGCACATGCACATGCAACCAACCCCAGCCCCCCATGCAACCACGAGGACGAGTCGCACGCCTGCTACACAACGCAGCCACCACCCGCAAGACCACGAGATCACTGACAATGCCATGCACATGCACATGCAACCAACCCCAGCCCCCCATGCAACCATGAGGACGAGTCGCACGCCTGCTACACAACGCAGCCACCACCCACAAGACCGCGAGATCACTGACAACGCCACGCACACGCACACTCAACCAACCCCAGCCCCCCATGCAACCACGAGGACGAGTCACACACCTGCTACACAACGCAGCCACCACCCGCGAGACCTATTTTCATTTTTATTTGCTACTAACAACTACTCTTGTAGCCACGACCATCATGTGCCTTGACGCACCCCTCCGAGTCCCGAGTCCCGAGTCCCAACAACCCCATCCGACCCTCCACGCCGCCGACAACACCACCGGCCTCATCCGGCATGCGGGGGAGCAGAAGAGCAGCTACCTTGAGCTTCAGCCAGCTCGTTTTCAGACTGCGTTTGCAGCCGCACCCGCTCGTTTCGTCATTGTAGTACACTTATACCTGTCATAGATAGTACTGTACACCTATGTATCAGACCCGCGGGTATACCCGTCACGGGTCACCTTGCAGGTCCACATCTGTGAACCCGTCAGTGGACCCCTACCCGTCGAGGGGGTATAGGTATTCCGCGGGTACGGGTACGGGTACGTCGTGCATACCCGCGGGTATACCCGTGCCATTGCCTAACAGGTTCGAGTTCGCGTTGAACATGCCTTCGCAGCCCTAAAAGGAAGGTTTCAATCACTTCGTGAGCTTCGTCTACAGATGCAAACAGAAGAAGACTTACACATTGCAGTATACTGGGTGGAAAGTTGTTTAATCTTGCACAACATGATAGTCCGGTTTGAAGAAAAATGCCATGGGGAGATGGAAGGGACAGTTCAGTGGGCTATATCAGAGGGACAAGGGTTAGAGAACGGAGATGATGAGGTATATCCAGGGCAACCTGCTGGAACGGAGGGTCAACGGTTTCGTGCACATTTGATGCAGAAGCTATTTGATGAGCGTGGTCTCCGGTTCTGAAAACAAATGGATGGCATGGTAGTGAAAATACATATGTACATCTTCAGAGCAAAACAATCTAACAAGACAACATGGAGCGGAGCAGAGAGGAACAATACAACGAGACAGGCTACCAGAGCTGATTTAGACAGGTAACAGGGAAGCGTGAAAAAAAAAGCGGGGAGGAGACATGGACAACCACGTCAGTCGATGGTATTGCCACTGGGAGCTCCTGCTGACAGGGGGCTTTTGTTACATTCGGCCAAGCGTATCTTGAGGGGGAGTATCTCTGATTCTTTGTCGAGCACTTCTACATCCACTTTTCGAAGCTCGATCTTGGTCTTCTTCATCTCCAATTCATGCCGGTGCAACTCCTCAGCTTCTGCACGTGCTTGTGTGCGTTCTGCCTCGAGGTGCAAGATTTCCCTTTCTCGCATGTGGAAGTTCATCTTGGCATGGTACCGTTCGTTCTTGAGGATGGATGTTGAGACCTTCACATCTTGAGTGTCCTTGATGCTCGACTTGAACTGATCCAGGGTGGTGCCCTTTCCCTTCGTCGAGCTTGGAAGAGATGACTGAGACATGGGAGTACCAGCGCACTTCGAGCGGCTGACAGGATCACTATATGCAGAAGGTGGCGTAACTGACGAGATCGTGGACGGAGGCCGGGTGGGATATGGAGTGGCCCAAAAGGCAGCTCGCCCATCCCAGGAGGGAGTTCGGGGCTTTGGAGGTCTTTGAGGTTTCTGAAAAGACGCAAAGGAGAATGCATCATTGTCCATTTCACCAAGTGGTATCTGTAAGCCTACTGAGCAAGATGCAAGTCATAGGCTGATCATCTTACCTCGTGCTGATGGTTACTCGATCCTCCTTGTGCTACCTGGCCAACATGCGAGCCACGATTGGTACCACCATCTAACTCCTTATCGACATCCATCTCATCACCCCCTCCCCCATTGTCTTCATTGTTGTTGTCTTCTTCTTGCATCGCCACATTGCCACCAGAAGTGAACTCCCCCGTATTGGGATTAACATCCCAGTCGTCCATCTGTTGCTCCTCTGATTCAGCATTAACTTGGCCATCATGCATGGAATCCACTGGAGGGCGATCAGGGATGGTGGGAGGTTGTGCATTAGCAGAAGCCACAGCAGACGTATCCCCACTGCCACGCTGGATGAGGGAGAGAAAATCCCCAGAACGATCGGCAGATGGAGAGGAATTAAACAGCTGTGAATCATATGACGGATTGCCTCGCCACATAGTATCACAATCATCAAAGTAGGGAAAGGTAGCTCTGATTTGTTCTATATGAAAATTAGGTGCAAAAAAACAAGTAAGAAAGGCGAGTCTCACGTATAAGATTCTGGTGATCACCAGGGTTGATACCGGCTCCAGTCGACTTCAGTTTGTCTGACTGTGTTCGATATTTTCCCTTCAACCTATAGTGACTTGATCAGCAATGAAACATAAAATACAGATTTTACCTACGTTGCAAGACGGCTTTGTACCGCAACGGCAAATTTGTCCTGATGTGAGGCATATAGGGCACCATAGATGGGATCGTTCTCGAATAATTTTTTTGCGATCGCTGCCTGGACAAGCTTCTTCATATTCCCCGATGGCTTGGACTGGGTACCAGTGCCTCCCTGTGCAATACAATCCTTTTTATCATAAAAGAGTATGACGTGATCAGCGGGGTGTGATAAGAGCCATGAGATGAGGTTTTCGGTGAGATGGGGGTGACATTCCCAGGTAATCGGCTCATTCGCAGGGGTAACAGCTTCTGGGCCAGTAGTATGAGCATCAATGGTCTGGTTTTTGGTACTGGTAGCAGTGCTCGTGGCACCCTGGTTTGTGAGCACAGTAGTCTTGTTTTTGAGTTTCAGTGCCGGAGAGCTGTCCCAAGTGGCGGGAAGAGCCTTCCCTTTGCCTTTGCTAGTTGCTGGTCGTGCCATTGGGGACTTTGCGTTTGCCTGGAGGCGTGCAGAACGTCGTAGAGAGGGACGAATGGCAGACATACTTTTGGAGCTCCGCTTGAATTGTCCGCATGGTCATCACGTTCAGGTGAAGTTCGGGCTAAGCTGAACCTGGTCTGAGGCAGCTTTGAGCGCCACTATTGATAAAGGGGTATATTTATTAATTATGTATATTATAGATACTACATAGCAACAAAAACTTGACAATTCTTGCAAGGAACCAGTCTTGATGAAGACCAGTCTGAACCAGTCTGAACCAGTCTTTGGTCAGTCTTGTGAAAATGAAAAATGTGGAGGACTAAGACCAAACCAAAAAAGACCAGTCCCAATTGCAGCCAGTTTGTGGCCAAATTTGGTCCTGGTCCAGTTCGGTCCTTGGTCTTTTTTCGGTCCTAGGACTGGACTTTCAAACACTAGTTGCCAAGGCGTTTGGAGTCCATATGAATTGGGAGGTTTCTTGCATGATGACGTCCAAATCGACAAGAACCTTGTAGTTGTCCTGACAGTGCTGACGTGCAATGTGATTGTTTTCTGTAGCGCTGGTGTTGCTAAGCAGCTCGTCCAGAGGGAGTCCGATGATAGGGTGAATGATGCTGAAACCACGGGAAGAGGTGTTTGTGACGTCTTCCCCATAGTTCATGGTGTTGGAGAGGGAGGGCGGAGCGTATAGCAGAGCGGATGGGCCCAAGTCGCTGGAGAAGAGGGATGGAAACCTGAGAAAGGGTTGCTCGTTAGATGAGCCAAAAGTTCTGCGCTTCCTGGATCCAGTGGATGTCTCCATCTCATTGCTGGTGCAACCATTGGCTTTGTTGCCAGTGAGGTTAGGGCGAGTGGTCGGACGCCCGCGTCAGGTGATAGTTTCCTTGAATGCAGCGGGAGGTTTGAGGTCCAGCTTCAAGATGGTGCTGCGATGGGAGATAGGTGGTCAAGGGAGAACGTGAATTAACCAATCACCTCGTGAAACGACTGATAGCAAGGCAACCAGCACTGCGAACGACGAGATTTTTCTTGCAGACCTGATGTAGGACTCGTGAGACAAGCCCTAGGACAATTCCAAGCAGCCTGAGAGAAAGCGTGAATTTTGAGGATGGAGATGTGGGTGCGAGGTGTTGTGGAAAAACGATGAGGTCGAACGAATGCTGTAACTCGCTCAATCTTGGGCCATTTCGCATGGGAGTTCTTGCAGACCTAAGGCAGGGACGTTCTCAATGAGCTGGGATACCGAATCGATATATAATGTGGTATGGTGTTGTCGAGGGAGAGGGGAGGAAAGCTTTGGAGGGACACGCAGCACACCCCTAGGGATCAAATTAAGTATGGTACCTTCAATAACCAAGTTATAGAAGACATACTCATGTGAAAACAGAATATTTGCACAGTGGCAGATAAAATCCTACGATATGACGCACTCGGGTAAGTCCTCGAGACACACCACACGCACAGTCGAATGCACCAGGGATTTTGAGCAGCATATGACACGCTACCGACAGCAGACCGCTCTATAACCATCACCCGATACATAACGAAAGTGGTCAGCGCTACCAGCACCTCAAAAGATGCAATCACAAATAAACAACTGACCTTGCCAGCTCCAACCCTCCCAAGGATCCCACCAGTTAGCCCCTTCGCACCGTCAGGTTAATCTCCTCAAGCGCAGGCTGGATAGCGTTCTTAATAATCTAAGCCAGCACACACACCAGCACCAGATGGTGATGCAACCTCACAGCCACCTCGATGTAACCTCCATATATGGATGTGCACAGCCACAGAGAGACATCAGAAACCTGCATAACTCGTCGACGAACTGTGCACTAGCATAGCCACGTGTTCCAAATGTGGACAAGTACAGCCACTTGATGCAACCTCAGATGTGGAAATACACAGCCATTGATGTAACTTCCACATTGGGTGATGTAACTGGACAGCCACTGATGCAACTTTCATATTGGGATGATGCAACTGGACAGCCACTGATGCAACCTACCCATATGTTTCCCCATCATTCCCATCCCTGCATCACCACCATTCCCATCACACACCATCCATCCCTGCATTGCTACCCATTCCCGTCACACCACCACCTATTCCCATCCCTGTTCCTGCATTGCCACCATTCCCGTTACACTGCACCATCCCTGTCCCATCCCCACATCCCACAGTGCCCGTGCCGGCATCCCTTCCAGGCATGGGGTCCTCGCATCCCCACCATCCTGGTGATACCACCCCAGTCTCTATCCCTGCGTCCCCACCATTCCTATGACACTGTCACTGTCACAGTCCCTGTACCTGCACCATCACTTGCACTGGCAACACCCACATTGACATGAATGCTTCTGCTTCCAGAAGTGCAACAACTTTCACCAATGTCCCCCTGACCACTGACACTTCATCCAACCATAGTCTGAATCTCACACTCAATGCTCACACCCCTCCTGCTACACATCCCTCTGACTCCAGCACTGCTGCCACTACTGTCGACTGCCCATTCTTCCCCGGTCCGGCCACAACTCTGCTCCCCGTCGAGTGAATGCTCAGCATCTACCCTGCTTTGGTCCTGTGATCTCGATGACAAGTTAAACTATAACCTACATGATCTCTACCGCAACCTGGTATGTAATCCTTACAATATATCATGGGAAAAGCTTAAATAATCATTGGATGAACTCTCTCATGAGTTGTTCCTCTAGACATGATAGTTTAGCAATGGCAAAAACCACCATGGTTAAGAATGAAGACTATACTCAAATGAGACTTGGATCAAGTCCAGGACTGGGAATGCATGAGTGTGGCCAGAGATGTGTGAGTATGGCAGCACTTGAGAATAGAGGTCCAGACATGGTTGTGACAGCAATTCCTTCATTCAGAGCTACAACTTTCATCAAAACTACAAGAAATTTTGTCATCATCAATTTTTTCAAACAAGCTTGATAATAAATTCTTCTGCTACTTCTTATTGGACGCATAACAGTTGGCAGTTACTTGGACTTACATGCGGTTCTTGCTTAGAGATTGTTGTGGTTCGAGATCAAGAGTGATTATTTAAACTCAGACAATTCGTCTGACTTATAAACTACATGGCGTGTGAACTACTTACTATGTATGGTATACTACTATTCGTTCAACACTCCCCCTTACTTAGTGCATCTCAATTGCATAAGTATCGAGAGTAGTTAACAACGCTCAAACTAGTTCCAGCTAGTGGCGTGATTGAATACGAGACCTATTTGAGATCTACATTGCTCGAATTTGACATATCCGAGGTTCTTGGTGAACATATCGGCAGGATTGTAAGTCCCTTTGATATAGAAAATCTCAACCTGCTGATTGACTACAGCATCTCTAATAAAATGATAACGAATGGGGATATGTTTTGTGCGACGTTCAGTAATGGGATTGTTAGCGATGAAAATTGATCCCTGATTGTCACCACAAATAGGAATAGGTTTAAGATCGAAGCCGATCTCCCCAAACATTTGTTTAATCCACAGGACTTGGTGAGTACAATCGCTCAAAGCCATATATTCTGCTTCAGTTGAAGACAGGGCTGTGGTCTTCTGGAGGTGTGAGTTCCAGAGAAAAATACCATTCGCCAGCTTGATATAAAATCCCGTTTGGAAGTGGCGAGTTTCTGGATCTGCTCCCCAATCAGAGTCAGTGCAAGCTGTTAAGCCATTTCCAGTATTTCCATCATATACAAGTGAATAATCACGAGTACTGATTAGATATTGACAAATATAAAGAGCCTTATCAAGATGCTCTTGTGTCGGATTGGCAGCCATTCGCGCCATCTGTGTCACTGCATATGCAATGTCAGGGCGAGTGCCTAGCATTAAGTACATTAATGAGCCTATAACTGTTTGGAATCGCGTCCGAAGTTCCGGGTTGACAGCGGCTGTACTCTTCTCAGGTTGGTATCCTTGAGGTAAAGGTGTACAAGCAGGTTTTGCATTGATCATTCCACAACGCTCAAGTACTTTCTCGAGGTATTCGCACTGATCAATGTGTAATCGGCATCCTTCTCGACGTATTTTCATTCGGAGGAATTCTGTAGTTTCCCCGAGATCACGGCAATCCCACTTTTTCATAAAAGCAGCTTTCATCTTGTTGACTAGAGCTTTTGAGGGTCCACAGAATTGGGCATTGTCCACATATATGATGGCCAGGACGAAATCTTTCCCTTTTCTATAGATGAATAGGCCGGCGTCTGTCTTCAGTCGCTCGAATCCTAGTTCTTTCATTGACTCGTTTAAGGCATTCCACCAAGCTAGTCCAGCTTGTTTAAGTCCATATAGGGCGCGGAGAAGTTTAAGAACTTTGCCTTTAAGGTGAGAAGGGAGAAATCCTTCTGGAAACTCCATGTAAATCTCCTCATCGAGTTTGCCATATAAATAGGCAGATCGCACATTGAGACCAGTGATATACCAGTTCTCTAAGGCGCAGAGGGCGAGCATACATCGCACAGTCTCGAAACATACTACTGGACTGAAAATCTGATTGAAATCCAATCCTTCGGTTTGAGAGAATCCTTTCGCAACTAGGCGAGCTTTCTTTCGACCATCAGATTTGACGTCGAAGACCCATCTGTTTTTGATTACCTTTCGGTTAGATGGACGGTCAACTATTTCATAGACTTTGCGTTCTTTCAGCATGTCTAGCTCCTTTTGACAAGCTTCAAACCAAAGCTTCTGCTCTGATTGTGGCAAGTGGAGTATGTCGTGGTAAGACCATTCGCAATAATTAGTTTGAGGGGATGAATCCTCTAGGGGTATAGCCTTTGCACATAGGTAAGAAACCAATGCATCTCCCCCTTCCCGGACTAGTCTTTCGACATCATCTTCAGAAGGTGTTGGAGAGGGAGGCATAGCTCTGGGAACAGGTGGTTCTGCCGGTGCTGAAGGCACTGATTGACCAGTGGGTTCCTGCCATCTGCTCTCTTTCTCTATGTCTTTTATTTGTTTAATGGGGTGTTTCCGTTCACCATAGATGTTGCCAGGCCATAAAGGGGCACGGCGTTCACGCTGAGACCGTCTGGGTAATGCAGGTGGTGCATCCAGTGGGGGTGCGCGATGTGGTGGTGTGACTGGAGGAGGTGGAGCAGGAGAGGGTGGTCTCTCTGGTTCGTCGTCAGAAGAAGAAGGGGGGTCCTCTGGTGAAGGTGGTCGCACAAGAGGGTCCAGGGCTTCGCGGATCCTTCGATCGCGAGTTCTGAGAGGCAGAGGTGGTAGATCATCGTCACCATTTGGTGGATCATCCACTTGAGGAGGGTGCTGATGGGGAAGCTGAGGAGCATCACTTACCGGCCTGTGTGGCCGAGCCCCTTGACAGCGAGGGAATAAATTCTCATCAAAAATCGCATGGGCATATGTATGCAGCGAGTTATTTGGGCACATGAAAAGATAGTTCTTATCATTTCCAGGTGCGACACCAAGATAGATCATTAATGGTGACTTGGCCTGTAGTTTACCTCCACGAACATCAGCAGGTAGGTGCACATAGGCGCCACATCCGAAAACTCGGAGATGAGAGATTGTTGGAGGACATTTAAACAAAAGCTCATAGGGGGTCCTCCAGTTCAGTCCCCTGTTGGGAGTGCGGTTATAAACGTGAGCCGCATGCATGACTGCAAACTCCCAGTAAGAAGAAGGTAGGCAAGCATGAAGACGTATTGCCTGTGCCTTGTCCATAAGAGTCCTTATGAAGCGTTCAGCTCGGCCATTTTGCTGAGGAGTATGGGGCGCAGACTCATAGACATGAATGCCGTGGTCGTGCATCAATTGCCAGAAGGCTTTTGATTTATATTCTCCCCCTGCATCGGACATCCAGCCCTTAACTTGGGCTTTGTACTGAGTATTCACGTACTTCAGGAACTCCTTGGTGGCTGATAAGGCCTGATCTTTCGAGCATAGGCACTGTACCCATCCCATAGAAGTGTAATCATCATAAAAGACAATCACATACTTGTGTTTATGGTAGGACTCGACCTCAAAAGATTTAAGGTCTGAGTGGACGAGCTCAAAAGGGGCAGTCGCACACACATCACTTTTGGTGAAGGGGCGATTAGGTTGTTTTCCTAGCTGACAGCCAGGACAAACAGGTTCAGTTGGCGGTATGGATACCGCTGGGAAGTCTTTGATATGTTTACGCCCAGCCTTAAGACATCCCGAGAAGGGTGAGCTAGGCGGCGGTGTAGAAGGTCATAGTCAATGGCGATCATGTCAAAATTCACACTGGATTGACTGTGGATTGCAGGAGCACGAACCCAGTACATAGTACTATCACCATGCGAGTGAAAAGAAATCACGAGTTGTTTGCTACATTCGTCGTAAACGTTGATATTGCCGGCAATACTGTTGACAGTAAGGCAGTTGTCCTTTAATAATGTTCCCAGTGATATTAACTTCACTGTTAATTTGGGCATATAAATGGTTGGCGATAGTCGCACAGTTTTCCCATGGAATGATATAAGGACTGTGCCTTGGCCTAGAATTGGCGCTTTGCCGTTGGCGGTATTGGTGTAGCGAGGAGTAGTAAACTCCTGGTATTCAACAAAATCGTTGAAGTCGCAGGTGAAATGGGATGATGCCCCAGAATCCAGTAACCACATATCGAGGTCTGGTTTATCAGTTTGCTCCTTAGCCTTAGTATGTTTCTCACAAGAGTCACACATGGTATGAGGGCGAGTAGATAGTATTCGTTCACTATCTACGACAGATGACAGTATATAATCTACGTACTGTGGCGAGTTACATCGCACATCAGCATCTGTGTAGTGTGAGAATTGAAATAGGACTTGCCTCATGTCAAAATCCTCGATGAACCCAAAGTCCTCCGGGTTTCCAAGGTAGGCGTCGAGGAATTGGTCCTCGGCCAGGATCTCCATGGTGTAGTACTCATCAACATCATCATCGGCTTTTTCAGAGCCATAGATGTCGATGAGGTCCTCCTCGTCATCGATTGTGGAGGGCCCAGCAAGCTGGGAGTCTCCAGGAGGGGTAGTGTCACGAGGGACATGCGAGGCGGGATTGCAACCGAAGGTGTCGGTGCGGCGATGAGGAGAGGATGGTTCTGGAGAAGCCTCTGGGACCACAGGGAGGAAGAAGGATTGGGGGAGGATCCGCTCCTCCAAATGAAGACGTTTGGGGGTGGGCTCCCCGAAATTGATGTTGTGGTTAGCAACCAGATCGAGGCGGCGCACCGTTTCAATTGTTGGAGTGACTCCGAGACGATGGGCGAGGTCGATAGACCATTTGGTCTGAGGAAAGGCGGGCAGCCCGTAGAATTGGGCGCCTTGGGTATGAGCGAGTCAACGAGGGTCAACGACTGGGACAGTGTATGATGGTGGAGTGACGATGGGAGGTGTTGGCCACATGGGCGTTGCACTGAAGGCGAAGGAGGAGGTGTCCTCTATATTCAGATGGGCGGACTTTCGCTCCTTCTGATGGGCTTCTCCTCTAGCAGAGCGTTTGCCCCGCCTTCCTTTGGCCTTCTGATCTCCCCCTTGTTGCTGTTGCTGCTGCTGCTGTTGCTGTTGCTGCTGTTGTGAGAATTGGGGCTCCTTGCCCTTCTTCTTCACGGCAGAGATCTTGTTAGCATGCTGGTCAGATGGCTTTCACCTACTGACATGCTGTTGCCAGGCCAGTGTGGCAGAGCGCTCGATTGACTGAAGCGTCAGATCGGTGGGAGAGGAAGTGGTAGCGGTAGTACCGCCAGTAGTGGAAGTGCTGGTCACCTCAGGTGAGGTCAGATTCATGATCTGGGCGACAACATCCATGTACTTAGGAACTTTAGCAAGAATGATCATCGCTTGGATAGGCTCCGGGACCTTGTACTTGTACTCCGAGAGGCGTGAGAAGTGCGCAGTCATCTTGGCGAAAGCAGGAGCTGGATGGCTGTTTTCCGGGATCGTCGTGTCCATCAACGCTTTAAACTCTGTGAAGACGGAGGCAATGGAGACCTTGGAGAATTGCTCTTTGAGGGCCTCCCAGACTTCCTTAGCAGAGTCCACACCTGTGAACTTGTTCCCCATGTCGTGGTTCATCTTCAGGAGAATGTTCCCGAAGGCCTTGTCGTTGTCGTCATCCCAGGCATCAACGTCGGCACCGTTGTCGTCAGTAGGTTCAGGATGATCGGTCCTGATGACCCAAAAGTATCCAGAGGCACGCAAGAAATTTTGCATCTTGGGGGCCCACTGTTGGTAGTTCGGGCCGGTGAGGATCGGGACCGACGCAGAGAGGGAATTCTGGGTGTTGGAGGAAGACATTGTGTGAAGATCTGGGATAGGAACGTCAGTACCAGTCAATGTGTAAAACAAAGAGTGGGGGCGAAAATGTTCGCTCATTTTAATGCCTAGAGCCACAGATCTCAGGGACATAGTCTCCTCATAGATCTTTGACCAAGTCGCATGTGTTCTGGTGAGGTACTCGCACAGAACGCAACATTTAGAACGTTGGCGAGGATCACACAAACGTTTGCAAGGCATCCAAGTGGTGGAAGCGAGATGCTCGCATTCACGCCACTCGGGGCTCATAACCTATTGGAAGCATAACAGTTGGCAGTTACTTGGACTTACATGCAACGGTTTGGGTTCTTGCTTAGAGATTGTTGTGGTTCGAGATCAAGAGTGATTATTTAAACTCAGACAATTCGTCTGACTTATAAACTACATGGCGTGTGAACTACTTACTACGTATGGTATACTACTATTCGTTCAACACTTCTATCTTATCTAAATTTGGCAATCTTGCTTATATAAGAATACCAATATGACCAACTTGGCTGTAGCTACAACTTTCATCAAGGGTGCAAGAACATCTGAGCTCATGGTAATCATATGTGGCTGTGCTATCATGTATCAACATATTGACTACTGTGGTTGTATATCCAAGACTATGCAAGAGTGTCCATCTTGGCTGGAGGGCTGGTCCTAGTTTGAAAGGTGTGGCTGTGCATGTCCAAATATGGAAGTTACATCACCGTCCTAATTAGATGCTAATACTGGTTTCTTCAATTAAATTATAAGGAATTGACCTAAGTCCTCTAGAGAGGCTGAGAAAGTAGGTGAATAGGTAAAGATCACGTCTTCTTTAAAGGATGACTATCATATGAGGCAAGGAGATGTCTAAAGAGGGACGGGACCAACTTAGGTAATTTGTTTTGACAAAGCACTCTTCTCGAGAAAGCAGGCCTCTAATATTGAATTACCATAAAAGGCAACTGGAGCTGGAAAGCCAGCTGACATTCCAGGATAATACTTTGGTAGACAATATCAGACTTACTTTTCACTTTTTTCTTTCTTACTGACATTTTGTACCACTGCCCCAGTGCATCAAGCAGCTGCAGGCGGCTCTCCCTCGTACCAATTTTGTCCACCGATCCTCCATAGGTTGTACCATTGAGGAGATTCCCTAGTAGCCGGTTGTATTCTGCCCAATCTGTAGAACGACATCGTTAGTGATGGTATGCTGATGGGGAGGAGCCTTAGTACCGAGCAACTCTGGATCGATTCGCTCTAGGTCAAAGTTGTAATTTTCCAGTTCCTTGCGCCAGTCCTCTACTATGTCAGGTTCATGGCGACCGACGACGAATTCTGTGACGAGGTAGTGGTCGAAATAGTGGAAGCGTGATTCTGGCATCAGTTTGTCTCCCAATTCCATGCACCCCAGCAGCTGCTCGACCACGGTATCCATCATGATAAGCATGCGCTGCATGAACCCAGCAGTGGTGGGAAGGAGGAGTCGTTTTTTGGTAGTGCCAGTGTTGAACTCCATATGAAGTAGACTAAATAGATAGTATCGCCAAAAGAAGCAATGAAGGTGGGTGTAGTAGTAGCCCGGGACTTTGGTCTTTACTGTAGGTGTTGCGGTTGGGGGCCTGGCCTCATATACGATTGCCATCGGTTCATTGGGTTGGTGATCGACTGAGTATCGCAGAATGGGGATGTAGTGGATTATTTCTGGGACGTACTGTTTAATGGACTGAAACTCTGGGTACAACAGATCAGACATCTTGAATGATGCTGCTTATGATGAGGTATGAATGAACAAGGTAAACCAAGAGTTGGCCACGACGACACTGGACCGATATATATATGTATATTCAAAATGTGGTTGCATAGCATCTCACCGCTATACATAGGGGAACCCTAGTAGTATAACCAGCGCATATTTGACATTGATTGATTGTGCATCGTCCGCTACACGTGTAAACCCTAACTATTATGTTTCCACAATGTGGCCACAGTGGCCCATATCCTCGCCCCACTATACATCAGATTACCCTATAACCAGCGAGCATTTCATATGATTGATTGTCCATTATCCGCTAGTACACGTGTAAACCCTAACTATTATATTTTCACAATGTGGCCCATAGCCTTGCCCCACTATACATCAGATCACCCTATAACCAGCGAGCATTTGACAAGATCGATCGTCCATTATCCGGTACTACTAGTACTGTATCGTGGCGCATAGCCTGGCCCCAAAATACATAGGACCACCCTATAACCAACCAGGATGTGGCGTGATCGATTAATTATGTTATCCTGGCACGCATAACTGCTCCATTGTGCACCACACATCATACATGTGTTTGTGGGCTTATAGGGCTGCTGCATGCTGGCCAGGTCATTCCAACAGACTTGCAACATGAACTACCACCAAGTTCCCCAGCCACCATCCAAATGAAAAAGCCATTATATATGGGGTGAAATTCTCTTCCAAAGACCTCTTGTGATTCGGCCATCCTCCAGAGGTATGGTCCTGGTGAATGAGGTCGCTGACGATGGAAAGGAAGACCTGTTATTTCATGCTCCGGCATACTACTACAAATACCTCTTACACCTCATCTACCGGCGGTATGCCCTCGCCACAATCCTCCACCATGACCCACAGCTTCCCATAAAGCCCTACCGGCGCTGGGTTACTCTGGCGCAGAACTACATGTATGTTACTGATCTGTGGAACACCATAGAATCGCGCCTCCAAGATTCATCTACCCTACCCGATTCCACCTGGCGCTGCGATGTATTTGATCGCTATATCGTGACGGAGGTCATCGTCAGGCGACATGAACCGGTCTATGTCAATGAATATCGCTGCCGCCGTACCGACCAGATGCTGAACATAAGCCAAGCATCTGTCGATGACGTTGGTGAGTTTACCTAGTACTCTGCTGGTAAATGCTGATCATGTCCTCAAGACTGGAAGCAATACCAGACCGACCTCGGCGAATATCCCCTGTGGTCTGGTCGGACATATGGCTGGTAAGATCCCCAAGGCACCGCCATCACTGGACACCGTCCGTGAGCTATTTGCCCAGGCCCTGATCTGGTACGACGACGAGGACCGCCCAACCATCTGTAAGCGATCCTCTTACTACAGTATAAGTCAACTGAGAATGATCTAGACGACCCATATACAATGGAGTGGCAAAGGCTTAAGTGGGCATACAAGGATCCCTTTGACCCTCAGGTGGACGACACAGGCTTGCACAATGGTGGGATGGAGGGCGGGGAAACGTCGCAGGAGGAGGGCAAGGCAACGCCAGTGGAGGAGCTTCCCGTTGCATCCAGTAAGTGATGATTTCATAATATTCAAATATTGATGTCCACCCCACTATGTATACTCTCAGCATCAACGGCGATGGTGAGCAAGACCCCTGCGGCCAACCCTAAGGGTGGCAAGGTTCCCACAATAAAGCGGAGGGAGCACACTACACGCAAGCGTAACCGATCCGGTAGTGGTACGCCTTTTTCCTTGAGGGTTACAACTTACATCATCCTGATACCTTGTACAGGTACGGCTGCAGTCCAGTCACCGCCCAGGAAGAGGCCCGTACGTGCTACTAGGTCACAGGGAGCTCCTGTCCAGAGCCAGGAGATACAGCGATGATGCTGAGCTGGAGGGGCCGCAAATAGTTGTATCCATTTGGTAGTCGCTGAACCTGTCCCATCTAACCTGACTATATCAACCGCATGCATAAGGTGTAAACCGTTCAATTACTGCCATAAATAATGGGTGGTGGTCGGGGCTACTGCAGTTCGACAACGTAAGAGAGGTCCAATTAGTACATTGATGCCCGTGGCTAACACATGGGCAGCCATGCTCGATATGTTTGCTTTTCAAAGTTCCTAAGGTATGCCCCTGCTGCACAGGCATTTAGCATCATCTGGATGATATCTGGAGGTTCGGTAATGTTCGATAGTCGATAGGCTCGATTACATCGGGGTATAACTAGATAGGACGGGCGATGTACCATGTAGCAGTTATTGGTGGAGGTTCGATAGGTTCGACTAACCCAAGATACTACAGCCCTAGTGACATGGTCATGTAGTGTAACAGATATCATACACAGGCAGGATGTGTTGTGGGGCCCTGGAGGTTCGATAGGTTTGATTACCGCAAGGCATACTACTATATGTCCAGCATGGCGTCTACTATATACTGGTGGAGGTTCAATAGGTTCGATTACCACTGAGGTATACTATTACTACATGCGCCACATGATCATAACGTAGAGCCCCTGTCATATCCATGTCCGGACCCCTATTCCCGAGTCCGCCACACCACCCATCTCCGGCACACCCTCGCATTCCCGCCCCGACTCAACCTCAGCCCTGTTCGGTATAGTCTTGCTTAGTGAGCATGCAGTGTCTGCCACATCGCTCATTCTGTCCCGACTCTATTTCATATCCGGCATCTTGTATGTACTCTTGTCCGGTTTATCTTTGTCAGGTTACTGCGCTTTCGTTCTGTCTTACTAATACTTACTAATCTTCCGGTCTCCGATTCCGGACTGCGCATTCCTGTGTTCCTGTTTAGTACTTAATCTGTAGATATTCTGTCCGGTAGTCTCTAGTCTGAAATCAACTTAGTTACTTCTCTTATCCTGTCTAGACTGGAACCTACGCAAGGGATCAACTCTCCCCTGAGTAGTTGAATCCAATCAGTCTACCCTCTGTTCTACGCTACCCGACCGGAGTTATACCCGGACTCAGCCGGAGAAGACCCGACTTGACAGCCCCGTCGTACCTACTCAATATCCGGAAGGGGTTAGCTACTCGCTAAGGAAATGCATAAATTTATTGCAGCTTACGACCTGATCCACCTCTGGAATCGCATTCCCATCATTCAGATGTCTCATCAACCTGAACAGGGCTTCGAAGTCTGTAACCACACGTGCCAGCCCACTCGTTGCATCAATCAACGGACCCAGTGCATCCTCACCGCCAGGGAAGGTAGTAGCACCAAGCGACATTCTGTCAAGGCCCATCTGCACCCCGGGTGCATGTCCCCCTGCCCTGTAGCTGACCCTGACCACCGCATCTATGTGCGCAATGCTACCCCAGCCGACCATGCACAGGCAATTAAACAGATGGTGAACGCTGGCCAGTCGTCGCAGCAAATAGACGAATTCTTCGCCAGGCGCATTAGCAGCTGGAATGTGGGGCTTGTAGACTGGACGGTGGTCGCTACATCTGGGTACGTAGTGTCCTCGCATTTGAGGTCCATTCCACTGCACCATCCATATGCTAATCATGCCTCATTGGTGTGGCAGCAGTCCAAATCCACTTCCTGACCATCCCATGGATGTCGACGATGCGCAGGACAACGCCGAAGATACAGATGCAGCCGATGCATACGAAGTCACGCAGGAGCTGTCAGTCAATGACAACAGCCCTGTACCCTTTAGTCGTGCATTGTCAGCGGCCATGTCGGGAATATCAGGCTTGTCCAATGTGTATGCCACCCCCACTGTGATGGAGCACCCGCTGCCACATACTCTTGAGCTGCTCTATATTCCCGACCCAAGTCGCGCACGCTCAAGCCGTGAGGAAGCCATGGTTGACCTTGGATGGGTCAAGCGGAACCTCACCCCTGCACAAGTACAAACAATTCAGGGGCTGAGGGGCTTTCGCCACAAGGCAGCCAAACCAGTCCGGGCGGAGCGCAATGCACCTGGCATCACAATGTATTTAACGGAATGGGTGAGTCGCAGGGCTACATGTCTGACGTGCGTATACGCTAATGCCCTATGGTAGCTATGGATGGTATTATGTCTCTCAGAGTACCGCGTTAACAATGTCCAAGCCTTCAACATCTCTTACATGCTGTGGGAGGATTTCAAAGCAACCCTCATCAACCCACGAGCTACCATTGAACACGAAGAGAGGTGGAGGTTAATCCACACCCAAGACTGCATCATAGGGGGTATTGTCAAGTCCGGGTCTTCTCCGGCTGAGTCCGGGTATAACTCCGGTCGGGGTAGCGTAGAACAGAGGGGTAGACTGATTGGATTCAACTACTCAGGGGGAGAGTTGATCCTTGTGTAGGTTCCAGTCTAGACAGGATAAGGAGAAGTAACTAAGTTGATTTCAGACTGAGACTACCGGACAAAGTATCTACAGATTAAATACTAATGGGTAACACAGCTAAGCACAGTCCGGTAATCCGGAGACCGGGATATTAGTAAGATATCAGTAAGCAAGAATGGAGGCGCAGTAAGATGACAAAGGCAGGACCGGGACAAGAGTACATACAGAAAGCCGGATATGAAATAGAGTCGGGACAGAATGGAGCGATATGACAGACACTGCCATGCTCACTAAGCAAGACTATACCGAAACAGGACTGGGGTTGAGTCCGGGCCGGGAATGCACAAGTGAGGCCGGAGATGCGCGAGTGAGGCCGGACTCGGGAATAGGGGTCCGGACATGGATATGACAGGTATGGACTATACCATCGACACCACACAAGTCCCCCTACTTCTTGAATGATCATTCTAACACTGATCATACAATATGTAGCTCAACAGGATCTGCATACCAGCTGCATGGTACACAGCGAGCGAACTACGAGGAGACATTGTCCATGCTCATGCGCGTAGTCCATATCTGGCCCCCCGTTCCCTCCGTGCGCATGGCAGCACACAAGTGGAGAACAGTTCGGATCATGGAGATGGCCGCATATGCGAATGGCTGGCAACGTCCCCACACTGACATTCTTACCGACTCCTGTGAGATCCGTGAAGGTACCATACTCAAACGCAGCCACAGCAACTGTGGGAACCATGTGATACTCCCGGAGCAGGTCATCACAGGCTCCAGCGTATCTGAAAATGAGGCCCATCAACAGCTTAGGGCCCAGAGATCATGGACACACCTGAATGCGAACACCCACTCTGGCGATGAACAGTGGGTATCGCAGGAGTATGTCGAGACGCTGAGAACCCTTGGTGAGTGGCGATGCTTTCTCGTTGGTGGGCACATCATCAACATTGTCCACACATTCGAGGATGAGGATGGTAATTGGGTCGGGCGGAGGGCATGGAGATTTATGTCCTTGAAGGAGATCCAGTATGCATTCTATGTGTGTCACACTATTTTCAGTCCACTAACACTTGGTCAGTGATTTGTGGGCCAACCGCGACACCGTGCCGGTTACGCCTGGCCACATCGTGAACCCCGAGGGAGGAGACAGGCGTGTTCGTACGCAGGGCATGGGGGAGCTCCAGCGGGTCGTCGACGAAACCTATCGGGAGTTAGTTCGTCAAGAGTCGAATCCCACAGGGGCCAAGTCGTCTCTAGCAATATTCTGCAGGATAGACGTTGGCCTAATATTCGATGCTGACGGGAACCCTTCGTACTTCGTCAATGAGGTGGAGAGGACACCGACCATGAGCATGTGGCTGAAGACAGTGGAGGACACGACCCTGCGGGGTATGTTGGATACACTCGCCCGTGTATTGCACAATCACCTGATGGAGTTGGGTAATCCATATACATACTAACGTGAGTCACCCGTAGTGTTATCGTGCTTTAGTGCGATATCAATATGTGCAGAGGCTGTACATATGTCTTGTGTATCTAGATAGGTTCGATAGGTTCGATGTCCATCCATGTCACCCCTACTACATCGCAATGCAGTGTGGCATGACTTACCGTGCATACAAGTGAGATGGACTCAGGGGTAAATGAGGTTCGGTAGGTTCGATAGGGGTGATGCCCAGGCAGCCCAGTGGTTAGGGCATTGCGCTGGTAACCCTCACAGAGATATGATTACTACTGTGATTACTGTGAATACAAGTGAGATGGACTCAGGGGTAAACGAGGTTCGATGGGTTCGATGGGGGTGATGTCTAGTGACTTGGGCATCACTCTGGCTTCCGAATGACTGCTAACCTTGGGCCCATTTGGCCGCCAAATTCAAAACCTATGCTCTGTGTAAGCATAGTCCCTTCCTGCCCCCAGTCCTCACAATCACCCTCCTCAATGTTCGGGCAATGTTGCCATCATGGTCATGGGTCTGGTGTCAGAGGGTGGGTACACTAAATGGCAATGTAGTTGGTACATATGTTGAGGTAATTGAATCTATCAAACCTCCACCTGTACATAGCAAAGGCTTCACCAAATTACCAGGTGGTTTGGCTCTTCTAACCACCGGAGCATGGTAGGGGCTACATCACACATCGGATGGGTCTCTATTGTTGAACAACCTAACAACCAACAACCCAACAGCTTTACATAAAGCTATCTATACCGTCTTTGGAGCACACCATGCAGTAATAGTACTCGTGAGCATCCTGAGACTGCCGAAGCATATCTGGATCTACTGCATCTTGCCAGCAAGGGGGGGGGCTGGTGTCCTGGCCTCTCATCTCTTCGAATACCCCCCATACATGCAGGATGGCCTTACCATTCCCAACGACGCCATAGCCACATCCCCGTTGAATGGGAATGTGAAGGATGGATTGTAAGTCAGCACCTAGCCGTCCATGAGGGAGGCTGGTTTGCACCTCCACCTGTGCCGGAATGCCTGACATGCTCGCTGGGAGCCTCTCAAGGCATTCCACATGATACCAGGTTTCACAGCTGCGACAGAATCGCTGCAGGTCCCTATCCGGATTGTAGCCCTTGTCACAGCCAGGACATTTTGTGACCGAACCCTGAATCACAAGAACTGAACTTCGGCTTCAGCTAACATATATGAGTATGACTTGCCTCAATTTCATATATGGCCTTGCGCCTCCTTGCATGGCCAGACCATATCGTCCTGACATCCTTGACCTTCATTGACCATCGCATATATCTCTGGGTGGGCCCAATGGCTGGCCCGAAGGCAGCACCCTCATCAAACATGAGGATGCGCTCCTTTCCTGGTGTGTAGTCTGCAATCGGTTCGCACTCCATGAGAGGTTGCACTTACGCTCCAGACAGCCTGCCTCGACGAGATCAACGTCATGTGACAAGACCAACTCCTGGCTCCCAATGTATCGTCCAAACCTACACTTTGCTGGTCAGTATCCTTTCCTCCACATGGAATCCACATACCTCTGGTTCCTGAGGTCGGTCGCATTGTGAAACCATTGGACCCGAAGCCAAACCACATCCTCCACCTTGTCATGCTGTGAAGTCATATCAGAAACATAAACATGAATGAAGCATCATCAAGGACTAGCCTTGTCGGAGTTGTCTACTCTGATGTCGAGTAGGCGGGCATGCCATTCCTCATCAGATGTGGATATGACGACCACACTATATGGTGGGTCAGGCATTGGGCTCCATATCATGTCTGAAATCGGAACTTACTTGTCGCCTATATTGAAGGTATAAATGCCTGAGCATGGTTAGACAATATAACAAGTGTACCGCAGTCGACGAAAGACACTTACGACCTGTGATCTCACTTCGTACTGTGAAGGAATAGTGTAAGCAGTAAGCCCCAGCACTCGCATACAACGATGAGGGTGGACTAACCTTGCAACATTGGGGAACTTGGCATCCTCTCAAAGTCGGCATTGCTGGGGATAGGATAATTATCTTCCATGTTGACTGGATGCAAGGAAAATATCGTAGTCGTCCGATTCTTATGGTCCTCGGCTCTATAAATGTCCTAGAAACGTGAATAACTGTTTCGCTTCAGGCTCCACTGTATTGGTGTTCGATTAACCGACTGACATTACATAGCGTTGGTTAGCACTCAGCTTTTGATGTTTGATCAGGTTACCCATTCATATAGGGTTCTTAGGTTAGTGCATTGATTCCAGCCAATTTCCAATTAACCAAATCTCAGGGTCTCAGGGAGCGCTTACAGCTAAATTCAAAATATTAGACCGCTTTTGCCTGTGTTTGACTTAGTAGCTTTTGGTTTACAGTGGTTTACCAGGATGAACGAAGCTTTTCCTAATTGAGAGTGCCCACCCAGATCA
>MU124076.1:0-21230 GCA_014904935.1 Melanogaster broomeanus
GCTCGTCTTTGGCTCCATGTGCTTGCTGATGACCCCACATGCTCATTTTTGGCTCCATTCCGTTGTCTTTGGCCCCATCCCCTTGTCTTTGGTCCTCCCCCTCCTGACTCCTCCCGCATCTACCAGACAACGCACACTCATGTGCAGCGACAACGCCCGATGCACACCAGTTTGTTATTTCTCCTTTTATTTGCTAATAACTAACTACACTCGCAGCTATGACAATCACGCACGCACATATCGTGACGCACCTCTCCTGACTCCTTCACCCCCATCTCCTGCATCTAGACAATGCGCGCTCGTGCGCAGCCGCAATGTTTGGGACCATAGTTTTTTTATACCTCTTTTTATTTGCTAATAACTAACTATTGTTGCAGCTATGACATCATGCACACACGTCGCACATGCTCTCCTGACTCCTCTACCCCCATCTCCTGCATCTACCAGCCATCGCGCGCTTGTGCGCAGCCGCAACATTCGACGCACACCATAGGTTTTTTATTTCTATTTTTATTTGCTAATAACTAATTACCATTGCAGCTATGAACAATCACGCATGCACACATGTGGCGTGGCTCTCCTGACTCCTCTACCCCCATCTCCCGCATCTACCAGCCATCGCGCGCTCATGCACAGCCGCAACATTCGATGCACACCATAGGTTTTTTATTTTGCTAACAACTAACTACCGTTGCAGCTACAACAATCATGCACGCACACATGTGGCATGGCTCTCCTGACTCCTCCACCCCCATCTCCCGCATTTACCAGACAACGCACGCTCGTGCGCAGCCGCAACACTAGCATGCCTTTTCTCGTGCTTCTTCTTCATCAGCCTGAGCACCCCACGTAGGCGTATTAACCAAAGATAGTAGAATGCTATCATAGGTTTGTTATTTCTATTTTTATTTGCTAATAACTAACTACCGTCGCAGCTACGACAATCATGCATGCACACATACTGTGACGTGGCTCTCCTGACTCCTCCACCCCCATCTTCCGCATCTACCAGACAATGCATGCTCGTGCACAGCCGCAACGTTTGACGCACCAGAGTTTTTTTCTATTTCTATTTTTTATTAGCAAATAACTAACTACTCTCGCAGATGACCCTGCCGTCACAAAAGCGGACCCGCGTTTACAGACCAACCTACTAATATTACTACTAGTTATGAATTCCCAGTGATCCGACTTTCTGAGTCGGCCCTCCCTTTGATTAGTCACTCCTTTGATGTACCATTAACCTCCCATTGTCACACAATTAAGATGCCATTCTTCTCGTTTACCCTGATCCGTTTAATGACACATCAATGGTATTAATGAGGATCCATGAGTTGTAACTTGTAAGTCTCGAGACTCATTATTTATAATATGCGTGGCCTTATTCGCATGGGGGCGGGTGGACATGGAAAACTGCTTATGTCACATTAATGCTTATGAAAATGGACTTTAAGTAAAAATAATGGGCTCGAGGTTTTCCTGATGAAGGAGGCGCTACTATAAGACTGCTGCACGACTAAGCCTTCGAGTGCCGATGCTTGGGACAACCTTGCTCAAGGCAATGGTCTGAGAGTGAGATTCCTTGACAGTTTGTGGCAAATTCAGCATTGTGGTGGTTGCATGAGGTTTGCGAGTTGAAATACTCTAACCAAAGTATGTAGTGTTTTACTGATGCGGGACGCCCCTAGTGTTTAAAAGTCCAGTCCTAGGACCGAAAAAAGACCGAGGACCAAACCGGACCAGGACCAAACTCAACCACATACTGGCTATTCTTGGAACCGGTTTTTCTCGGTCTCGGTCTCGGTCCCTCACATTTTTCGCTGGCACAGGACCAGCTGAAGACCAGTTGAGACTGGTTGTGACCGGTCTTACGAAGACCAGTCCCTTGAAAGTTTTATTACTAAATAGAATAATATACAGTCGTAATTAATAAGTATTCGTGGCTGTGTTGCGTCGTCACAATTGCGCTGTCGAGGCCACAGCACCCTGTTGTAGTGTCAATAATTGTTTTTTTATACCTACCACGCTGGGCAAATTGCGTCCTCGATGGCCTGTGGCTGTGCCATTATGGTGTGTAGGTGGGGATGTGCCGCTGTGAAGACATGTTATGTTGTCGGATCCGTGGCTGCGTTGCGTCGCCACGATTTGAGCTGTTGAGGCCACAGTGCCCTGTTGTAGTGTTAATAAACCATTTTGTTATACTTACCATGCTGGGGCGTTGTGCAGCTGTGTTGCATCGTTGGATGCGTGGCTGCGTTGCATGTTGTGATTGTGCTGTAGAGGCCAACTTACCGTGCTGGGGCGTTGCGCGGCTGTGTTGTGTCGTCAGGTGCATGGCTGCGTTGCGTCGTTGCGATGTCACACACCAAAAGTGTTGGTGATGTGAGCATGAAGAACGGATGAAGAAGATACAACTCAAGCATACGCCAAGTGCAGATCATGAGAACAGAACGTTGTTTTCATGCATCGCACTGGACCTATGATGACGAAGAAGACATGATCAAGTGCAGAAAGACGACTACAAGAACAGTGCAGTCATCCTTCGCACTGGAGGCAAGCGACACGGTCAAAGAAGAAAAGATTTTACCCGTTACATGTTCAAAGTTGCAACATTACAGCATCCTGGCCAAGATCCCGCTGATCCGATCTTCTCTTCCAAAATAGAAGGATCTTCGCTTCACTCAAACTAGAAGGCGGCAAACCTTAAGCGCCCATGCCAGCATTGATGCATGTTTTTCATTTGCCGTTCATTTGCCATCTGACTTCTCTGCCATCACACCTGCCATCACCATTCATTTCCCATCACACCAATATGTCATTGCCATCAAGCACTTCCTGGATACACGAGTTCACTCAATCTAATGGTTATGCACATGCCATCGGCCAGCTGCTTGACAACCAGTCAACGCCAGCATGGCTTATCACGTCATTTTCCCCTGCCATACCATTCCCTGTTCACACAGGGTGAAAACTTATCATTCAGAGCTCAACTGAAACGCGCATCTATTTTGGCTCTATCAAGTCAGTCCTACAGCTTGATCAAAGACAGATCGTCCTCCACATTGTCCCTCTCCAATCCGCTTATGGAGAATTCCTTCCTCCATCTTGCACCATCTACATCGCTCGCTCTCTCATCCGGTTGTCCAAATTTCGCCAGTTGCAATATTCCCTCCTTTCATCATGGCAGCCAGACAACTCGCACGAACTCTCAGACTCTATTCAACCTGTACGCTCTCCCACACCTTCTGTTCAGCAGAGACAGGACGAATCCCCTTCACCAATCATCTTCCTCAATCTCAGTTCCACTCCCTCACTTTGATTAGCACTCAGTCATTGCACGCTTACAGAGGAGCTGGAACTGTACAAGGGACACCAGAGTTCATGCACACAGGAGACATAGGACGTTCATGGGACGCTCATGGGACACTACTGGGATACTGATGACATCATCGTGTCTATGGCAACACAGCTTGGCCTGCTTAGTCATCCACCCTGCCTTACTCAGTCAGCACTTCATCATCCGCTCACTCATCCTCCATCATGCTCTATCATCCATCCCCTCTCTTACTCATCCGCTTCGTCAGCACACACACAGCATGACTACATCATCCTTACTCAGCCTCTCCTTGATTACTCAGGAGCTCCACTTTGCTTACTCAGAAGCATAGCCATGCATAGTCATGCACAGTCAAGCTGACTAATTTCCCTATTTTGCTTACTAATATTCTTCTCTTTATTACTCATCACTCTCTTTCACTGCCATTGGTATGCATGAATGTACAAAGTCTCCAGTAGTATATAAACCTACCTACTTTCCTTGTAAATAGACGGTCTATCCCACTCAATCAATTCCAAGTTCAAGTTCAAGTCTAGCCTCAGTGTAGGCTTCGTTTATTCGTCTCTATTCGTCATCTGAAGTCAAGAGGACTTCACCCCTATTCATCTACGCTTATCTAATCATCATCTGAAGTCTAGAGGACTTCACCCCTATCAATCCCTCACCTCACTCCTTACCAGAAATATCGTTATCACCCCAAACAACCAGACACTGGCCGTTCAACGTCAGTTCCACTAGGGTCTGGGCTGTTGGTTTGTGTTGGTTTTCAACATAGATCCTCAGCACGATTCACAACGGGATGGGTTGAAAACAGGCGGGGTGATGGGTGTGGCTGAAACGGACATGCAGGGCCATGTTGGAGGCGCAGGTGAGTGTTGTGGGTGTCGGTGTGCAGTTTTTGGGCACGTTTGGAGTGTGCCGCCGGGTGTGCTGTTGCGAGCACGTTTGAGGTGTTCAGTGGGGGCTAAAAACACACGGGTGCGGTCAAAAACAGATGGGTGCGGTAGTTACGGCTGAAGACGCACCGGCAGGGCTGAAACACATGGGTGGCGCTAAAACATATGGGCGGGGTCGAAAACAGATGGGTGCAGTGGGTGAGACTGAAAATGCACAGGCAGGGCTGAAACCGAACGGGTAGGACTAAAAACGTACGGGTGGGGTTGAAAACGCAACGGCGGGGCTGTCGTGTATTGAGCCTGAGTGCTGGTTGCCAATCTGGTTAAGGGCTGTGGATTTGAGGGGGCAGGGGCCAGCAGTTGCTGCGCATTGCAGAATCCTGAAGCATTCGAAGATGTTGAAACTTGAGAGCTTCATGAACTTGCTGCCCTGAATGGTACCCTTCGCGACGATGAGAACCAAATCTGTCAAAATTGTGGGGGTCTTGGTCACCGCAAATACGACTGTCCAGAGCAATGCAACTTCACTGCTAACATCATCTGTTGTGTGTGCGGTAGTGCTGGTCACATAGCGCATGACTGTCAAGTTAACAGGGATCCAAATGCTCCTCCACCTCCACCTGCTAGTGTGTTACGGTTTTTCTTTCTCTCGTACTATACACGTTCTGACCCCTATCCTTTGTACCATCATGTGACTTAGCCCCTTACCTAAGTCCCCATTTCCTTTCTTGTATCACTTGGCCAGTCTATCCAGCTTATCACTGGAACTCCTTCCATCATATTCCATGGATTACCCATTGTACTCAGATCCCTTATCAGGGACATGGTCTGTGCGCCGCTCTGGTTACTATAAAGATAGTTACTTCGCTGTAGTAGCTCTCTAGTTTAGATCTACGCAATCTTACAGCTTATAGCTCATCCGAGACTTCAAGACAACTCGACTTGCTAGCTTTGAGTGGCCTGTCGCTAGCCAGTAATAGCGATCTTTGATCTTAGCAAGGAACCCTTCAAGAGCTTCACTCTTGGGACGAACCCTTGCTCGTCGTTGTTAGCTAGTCGAGACCTTCCTGTCTCAACCAGCGTAACATAGTGCTTCACCGGGATCCAGTACTTCGTCCAGAGTTGGTAGGGTGTCGAAAATGTGGTTTCGTGCCTGGAGGTCCTTGATGGATTGACAAGTTCACCTTCTGCCGATTTGAGTTGAGGGAGCTCCGTTGGATGGAGCGAAATCCGAATTATGAGTCCCAGTTGACACATTGCTGCTTGCTCGAGTGGTTTGATGGCGATTGCAGTAGCTTCAGAATCCCAGTCTGTGTCAATGAAATGGTTACCGAGATGAGCTTGAAGGCAAATTTCAGCATTCGGTAGTGATAGGTCTGTTGTGGCAAATTCATAGATAATCTTCCATGCGAGAGGATTGCGTTGATTGAGATGATGAGGGTTAGGGTTAGTTGCTGGGGTTAGGAGCATTGGGCCATTGTGATTCATTGGGAAATTTTTCAGAGACCTGAGAATTGACTTCGATTGCCTGTTCACATGTGTGATTTGCCTGGCCCCACCCACCCTAAGTAGTTCCATAGTAATGCATATGTACCCATAGCTTCTAATGACTATGCAATATTCAAAATTTCTCATGTTTTGGCTGGGCCCAACATGGGACCCACCGAAAATTAATGCAAAATGATGGAAATGCATTACTATCATATGCATTAGGAGCATATCAACTGTACTGTCTCTCATGCCTACTAACTACCCTGAATGCATGCAGTTCTTGAAGTCGCAGAGGAAGAATTTGATTTACCAGCGAATGGATGAGTGGGAGGGCGGGACACCACATCTGAGAGCACGCCCGACAATGAATGCATGTCTCATGTAGCATCAAGTGAGTCCCATAATTCATGCACAGCTCCGAAATGACGTGCGCACATCACAAACCAGCAGAATTGGCACCCGTGTTCCTTCGTTGTCCCCCTGCCTGAAATCCTAACACAAATGCACTAGAATGAAGTTGTATCGCCGTCCGCTGCACAAGAATGAAGTCGTACCACTGTCTGTTGACGACTGACTTGCCATCCGCTGTCACACACCAAAAGTGTTGGTGATGTGAGCATGAAGAACGGATGAAGAAGATACGACTCAAGCATACGCCAAGTGCAGATCATGAGAACAGAACGTTGTTTTCATGCGTCGCACTGGACCTATGATGATGAAGAAGACATGATCAAGTGCAGAAAGACGACTACAAGAACAGTGCAGTCATCCTTCGCACTGGAGGCAAGCGACACAGTTGAAGAAGAAAAGATTTTACCCATTACGCGTTCAACATTGCAACTTTACGGCATCCCAGCCAAGATCCCGCTGATCCGATCTTCTCTTCCAAAATAGAAGGATCTTTGCTTCGCTCAAACTAGAAGGCGGCAAACCTTAAGTGCCCATGCCAGCATTGATGCATGTTTTTCATTTGCTGTTCATTTGCCATCCGACTTCTCTGCCATCACACCTGCCATCACCATTCATTTCCCATCACACCAATATGTCATTGCCATCAAGCGCTTCCTGGATATACGAGTTCACTCAATCAAATGGTTATGCACACGCCATCGGCCGGCCGCTTGACAACCAGTCAACGCCAGCATGGCTTATCACGTCATTTTCCCCTGCCATACCATTCCCTGTTCACACAGGGTGAAAACTTATCATTCAGAGCTCAACTGAAACGCGCATCTATTTTGGCTCTATCAAGTCAGTCCTACAGCTTGATCAAAGACAGATCGTCCTCCACATTGTCCCTCTCCAATCCGCTTATGGAGAATTCCTTCCTCCATCTTGCACCATCTACATCGCTCGCTCTCTCATCTGGTTGTCCAAATTTCGCCAGTTGCAATATTCCCTCCTTTCATCATGGCAGCCAGACAACTCGCACGAACTCTCAGACTCTATTCAACCTGTACACTCTCCCACACCTTCTGTTCAGCAGAGACAGGACGAATCCCCTTCACCAATCATCTTCCTCAATCTCAGTTCCACTCCCTCGCTTTGATTAGCACTCAGTCATTGCATGCTCACAGAGGAGCTAGAACTGTACAAGGGACACCAGAGTTCATGCACACAGGAGACATAGGACGTTCATGGGACACATACAGGACGCATATGGGACATTGATGACATCATCATGTCTATGGCAACACAGCTTGGCCTGCTTAGTCATCCACCATTCCCTGCTCAATCAGCACTCTATCACTCGCTCACTCATCCTCCATCATGCTCTGTCATCCATCCCCTCTCTTACTCATCCGCTTCGTCAGCCACACACACCAGCATGACTACATCGTCTTACTCAGCCTCCCTTGATTACTCAGGAGCACCACTTTGCTTACTCAGAAGCATAGTCATGGCACAGGCAAGCTAACAATTTCTCTCTTTGCTTACTAATTTCTTGTCTCTTTATTACTCATCCACTCTCTTTCACTGCATGTGGTACGGCATGAGCATACAAAGTCCAGTAGTATGATAGAAAAAAAAATACTTTCCTTGTAAATAGAGGGTCAAGTCACCAAAAATATACATCAGTCTAGCCTCCAGTGTAGGCATAAAATCAAAAAGGTGCTAATCAAATACTCAATTCGTCAATCCGAAAAGCCAGAGGCTTCACTCTTATCAAATGAAAGCTTACGTAAATCTAAGACAATTTTTTTTTTTTTTTGTTTTATTTTTTTATTGTTTTTTTTTATTGATATAATGAAAAAGTATCAAGAAGAACTTCACCCCCTAAAAATCGCATGCACGCTTATAATCATCGATAATGAGATCATAGAAGGACTTCGCACCCCTATCAATAGTCCGAAATCCACAACCTCCAACTCCCCTTAGAAAAGGAGATAAATGCGTAGCCAAGACCCAAAACCAAGAAAAAAAAGATAATACGAATACAGAGTATCCGCTAGGAGTGCTGCTGCTTATGGTTTAGAATAGAGATATAGAACATAGATCCTCAGCGCAATTCAATCGCTCATTAAGCCCGTCGCTGCAGATAAAAATCATCAACGTCGCGTCTCATCGTTATCGTTGCTGTCGCTCATAGAATCGTTATTAAGTAAAAAATTTGGGACTGAAATAAAACCAAAAAAAGAAGATCGTCGTGATTGTATTCAACACAACAAAATTCCTACTTATTGGCTTATCAAGACCCCCTGTGGATGAAAGAAAAAATAATAGAAAAAAAAAAATCTCGTGAGTTTTCCTTCCACTCCTTGATGAGCTTGAGCCATGCCGAGTAACGACGCGCGGCCACATTCCGTAGTGTTTAAAATCCGGTCCTCGGGTCGTTATGCCTATTTTGGCAGGACGGGATGAGACCCGGCTTTCAAAGTCTCAAAATCCTCAAGGTACGGACCAAAACGTCAAAAACCGGAAAAATATGCCCGTCAGTATGCCAGATGGTCTTGTGTAGCCAGTTTGGACTGGTTTTTTATTAGCGCGCAGATATATGTTTTGTATTTTTTTTCTCCAAGATGATAACGAAAGAGTCACCATAAAGAAAGAGAACAACGAATACGACAAACGAGCAAATGACCATTTACCCCATGATCATATGAGTAGAATAAAGCAAAGCCCATGCCATTCAACTTCCCAGTTCGTGAATTTTTCATAGAGACTACTGCCCAAAGACAAACATAAAAAACGCGGAACCACCACAACACGAAACCACACATAAAAACCCACCCCCCAACCAAAAACACGACCAAAAACAAAAAAAAAACAGACAAAACAACAATAGATATAGCCGTGCACACAAACCAACCATCCCCACCCGCCTGCAGCCAGCACCCCCCAGCCGCTGACATGCACACCAACGCTACATGCCAACAAAGACAGAAAAAAAAACCAACAACAAATACCACCAATAAGCAAAAACAAAAAAAGAAACAGAAAGAATAAAAGAAAACACACACCAAAACACAAGAGCAGTAAGAAGCGAAAAAAAAAACAAAAAACAAAAAAAAAAACAAAAAAAAAAACAAACAAACAAAAAAAAAAAAAAAAGAACAACAAACCACAATAAAACACTAAAGATGCAACAAAGAATAACAATAAGACAATAAAACAAAAACCAACAAAGAAAAACAAAAAAAAAAAAAAAAGAAAAACAAAAAGAAAAAAAAAAAAAAAAAAAGAGAAAAAAAGAAAAAAAAAACAGTGCCGGTGCAACAAGGTAGTCGAGTATTCTACTTTTTTTATTGACAATGTACGGTCTCGTTTGTCATGGCGCTGCCACACCGACGACAACGCCAACGTGGGCGATGCAGCAGAGACACATCCCGATCCTGTGCCACTCACCACCGGTGCGATTTAGGTACGGTTGGTATCACGTATGCTAGTATTTTTATAACAACGCGTGCTGCATTTGTCATGTGCAGCACGGCACGATGACACGCCAATTGCGTGGCAAACATCAGGCAGCACATCCGATCGTGGCACCCAACGCCTGCCGGCAGTGGTGAGTACAACAACAGCTGTTTATTCAACATTTATTAAGCAGTACAAAACAGGGCACTGTGGCCCCACCTCAAAATAAAAACAAGAATGCAAATCAGCAAAAGACGAAAAACGCACCGGGAAAAAAGAGGCAAATGCACCTGACAACAGCAAGCACAAAAGTGCCAAAGAGAGCACGGTGAATTGGCCTCATAGCAAGCAGAATACAACGGAAAGACACGCAACGGCAGCCAGGCCGCATAGAGCACAGACGAAAAAAATGGAAAAGAAAAAAAAGAAGAAAAAAAAAAAAAAACAAAAAAGAAAAGAAAAAAACAAACAAGGAGAGAAGAGACGTGGCAGAACAAAACGAAACAAAGACGCACCAAGCATGGTAATGTAATAAACGAAAAATGGTAATAGTATTAAAACACTACACCAAAAAGAAAAGAAAAAAAACAGGGCACTGTGGCCTTCGACCAAGACAAAGAAAGGCAATAAGCAAAATACAGATAGAGCGAACAAAAGCAGAAAAAAAACACAAAACAAGCAAAGCCACAAGAGGAAAATCCGAACACATACACATGTCTTCACAAGCGGCGCAGTCCCCAGCCAAAGAAAAAAAAAAGATACAGGCCATACACTAGCGACAAGCGACCACAAGAGCCATACCCCGAGGAACAGCAAAATTTATGCCACAGCTATGAGGTATAACACCATACATTCGCACTACAAACAAAAAGTGCTAGTGGCGCTCCCCAGACAGTGGCAATCGTAAAGACGGACGCAACGCAGGCCATGAATAACTAATTAATTACGACTGTAATAAAAATATATACTATATAAACAGGGACCGTAAAGGTTCTTCAATAGACCAGGTTTGGCACCAAGTCTCGACGCGGTGCTCTCAGCTGGTCCTGTGCCAGCGAAAAATGTGAGGGACCGAGACCGAGACCGAGAAAAACCGGTTCCAAGAATAGCCAGTATGTGGTCAAGTTTGGTCCTGGTCCGGTTTGGTCCTCGGTCTTTTTTCAGTCCTAGGACTGGACTTTTAAACACTACATTCCGTCATGCATTGTTCGTCACTCATTTGTCGTCTGCTCCTGTCCGTCATTGATTGCTTATTGTTGTTGTTGTATTATTGTATTGCCGTTCTCGTCTTGAACCTGCCACTGGGGCTGAAGCCAGTTGTTGCCACCGCCATCACTGCCATTGTACCATTCACATTGTCGTCATATCGCCAGTCTCGTCGTAACTTGCCTGTTTGGGGGCTGAAGCCGAATCATTGTCGTACATAGCCAAATTGTTGTTGTACATAGTCACTATACATGGAGTTCCCTATAACATGCCCTGGCCCATGCCAAGGCCAGGCCAGAGCAAGCCCGAGCCCCGCATCCCGGCCTGGCCTGGGATTTAAGTAGGCCCGAGCCCTCTCAAGCCAGGCCCGAGCCAGGGCTTTCAGGCCAAGCCAGGCCGATGCATCACTAATGCTATTCAATGCACGATCTCCGAAAGTCACCGGAGCCCACTGAAAGGCCTGTGCAAGGTCAGCAAATTATGGGGAAGCAACGTCGACTGTCCTGGAGGGTGCTTTTCGTCGGGGAAAAGGAGTCACAGGTAACCGCAGCGGCTACGCCACATATAACGATGACAGAGGATGAAGAGCATGAGGACTCTCCAGAGAAGACAAAGATGGGAACGGAGGACGCCGAGCCACATATAAACGCCGACAGAGGATGAGGGCTCTTCGGGAAGACGAAGGATCCCAAGCCACATCCAATGCCGACACTGGGCAAGGGCTTTTTGGGGAAGAGAAACTTGAAGAGGAAGATGGAAACGAAGGCTGCCGAGCCACGTACAATGGCAGCACAGGGTGAGGGCTCTTCGGGGAAGAAGAGGAAGACAGACACGGAGTACATCCCCATTGGCATATGTACACTGCCCATCATTCCGGAATGTCACAAGGAGGAGTGGTTGCATAAATTACTTGAACGAATGGTGCGTGGCACCATGATTTTGATTTGCGGAATTGTTTGACTGGTTGTTTGACTTATGTTTTCAGGAGCCAAGTACCAGTTATGATGATTAATAACGAAGCTCACTATTGAGCATCAGACAATGGACGAGTCGGATAACAGGGAAGTACCAGGGTCCAAGCCATGGTGACACTAGCAAGGGAAAGTCGAAGGCCAGTGGCAGTGGGGCTCCTGGCAAGCATTAGCTCCCCGTGTTTCATGCGAGTATTTTCGATGTTTCAATCAGGCTCGCTGAGCTTACCTTTCCCACCTCAGGCAGCACTTTTCGGCACCAATAGTGGTCTTTCAGACCCGTTTTCTATGTCTGTAGTAATGTATCTCTCCAGACCAAACCTCTCTGGACTACTCACCGTGTGACTCCTTGTGCCTGACTGCAAATCACTTTCGGAACACATCAGCCCCTCTCTGACTGGATCTGACCTCCCAAGAGCCTCTTCTATCAGTCCTTACACTCTTAGTGGCCTCCATGAGCCTTGCGAGAGCCATGCGAGAGCCCCCGCACCGTTTCGCACCTTCCCGCACTTTTGCACCTCCCATGTGCCTCTAGAGAGCATCTTGGATTACCATTCTGCCTCTTTGTGCACCCCATTCAAGTAAGTACCCTTCCATTTCCGAAAATTTTCCTCCTTAGACAATTCTCCATATGTTGCGGCTCACTGTCTGATGTTGTCTCCCATCTTTCAGTTTGTTTCTCATGACTCCGAGACTCCATCTATAGTAGCTGTCTGCATGCCTGTGAGCTCAATAATATGATGTTTCACTGTCTGGAGCCTCAGAACAACATTAATATTAGTATCTAAGCTGGTGTACTGAAGGGCTGTGTGCGCCCGTAGTACAGTACTTGCATGGACAATGCGTGCATGTATCATGGTTGGTTTCAGTATGGTTTTGAACCCTTGAAATGCACTTATCCCGCTACACCTGTTGATCACTCACAATCGCTGTATGGTCTGATGTGAAGAAGCCTCTTCTTAGTTGTTTTATCACCTCTGATATGATATCAGGCTTGCAGACGACCCATTATTCTTAGATTTCTGTATAATATTGACTTTCAGTAGGACTGTTATCCAGATTCCTATTGGCCATTCATTCGGACCAATGATTCTCTGATCTCGGAGCTCGCTTACCCTTCTCTTGAGTGTTAACTTCGTGATCTAATCGACTTTTTATACATTCTAGGTAATTTATCAGCCTCCTTGCTGAGGTTAACGGGATCCAAATTAATGTGCCTTTTAGATACGAGGTGATTGGGAAGTGTGGGAAGGTGCGAGAAGGTGCGAAAGGGTGCGGGGGCTCTTGCATGGCTCTCGCGAGGCTCATGGAGGCCACTGAGAGCGTAAGGACTGATAGAAGAGGCTCTTGGGAGGTCAGATCCAGTCAGAGAGGGGCTGATGTGGTTCCGAAAGTGATTCGCAGTCAGGCACAAGGAGTCACACGGTGAGTAGTCCAGAGAGGTTTGGTCTGAGAGATACATTACTACAGACATAGAAAACAGGTAGGCAATGTCACGGGTACGGGTAACCCGCACGGGTTTTCGTACGGGTACCCAACGGGTACGGGTACGGGTCAGCAGTGGCTGTACCCGTACCCTTACCCGTACCCGCGCATGGGTGAAGCAATTATTAGCACCACACACAGCCACAACAACACGCCTCTCACAACACCTCCATCCCTACCTTGAAAATGGACCCATCGCTTCAAGAGTGACCCCGACATGTCGAAAACAGACTGATCCATCACAAACGGACCCATCGTCTCAAAAGCTGACGCACCAACTCAAAAACAGGCCTGAGAGGTGCAGCCACGACGACGAGTTGCACATAGCCAACCCACTATGCACAAGACCACGGCCTGCAAGTTCGGCGCTCCAGATGCACACGTAGTATGCCACTGGGCACCAACGACCAGCCACGCCACGAGTGTTGGTCCCAGGGAGAGAGGATGACGAATGGTACGTCGTCCATCACATACCATACCCCACCCATCTCACATAGTATGACACTGATTGCACACACACCGGGACTCGCCTCATGTGGGTCCCGAGTCCTCCATCACCTGCTCCGTGCGCAGCCGCAACGACAACGACATCGATGCACGCACACCATGTGTTTTTCCCACCGCACGCCTCATGTGGGTCCCGAGTCCTCCATCACGAGCCGCTTCGTGCGCAGCCGCAACAACAACCACATCGATCCAGCTACGACGATCACGCACCCAGGTGCACACGCACAGTGACTCGCCTCATGTGGGTCCCGAGTCCTCCATCACCCGCTCCGTGCGCAGCCGCAACGACGACCACATTGATGCACGCACACCATATGTTTTTCCCACCGCACTATCTATCCTCAGCTCTCTTGTATGGCGCTTGACTACCTAACTATCCCTGGTAAGTAATAAGCATTCTTCTTTAATAATCAAACTGATAGTATGTCTCAGCAACATCTGTGGACGTCGAGTCGAAGCCGCCGGATATTCAAAAAGAAGAGGAACTGAAGGAGGGGATGCTTTAGATAACTATAGCGGCTCGGAGTAGTAGTACATCATTTAGCACTGTTTTTGACCCTACAATACATGCAACCTGCGGGTATACCCGCGGGTCAATACCCTCTTACCCGCAGCTCAACCCGTACCCGTGCCCCCGGGTATGGGTAAAGCACGGGTACGGGTACGGGTATGACTCCCCACACCCGCGGGTTTACCCGTGACATTGCCTAAAAACAGGTCTGAAAGACCACTATTGGTGCCGAAAAGTGCTGCCTGAGGTGACCTTTCCCAACTCCCAGGGCACTCAAGTCATATACCTAAGTATCTGTCGCAAATTTCTATATGAGGTTGCCATTACTTAACAGGACTTGAAAGGTCTCAAGATGCTGGCAGCATTACGACTCGGTTGCAAGGGAACCCGAAATTGGCCCAAGGCAGTTGGCAGGTCCAGGCTAACCGTTCCAAGACAGTCCCAATGTGGTCCCAATGTGGGTGCCAAGACGGCAGCCAAACCCCCGAATGTGGGGGTTCCAATGCCTTTCAAGGTGGTTGCGAAGTTGAAATCTTCATCCCCGGGCTGTCCCAACACTAACAATTAATCCTTTGAACTGGAGCAGAACAAGTGAATTCAAATGAGATATACAAGATGCGATAACAATGATATCTAATCAACATTTACATTAAACGTATGGATGGGATTGAAAACGCACGGGGGACTAAAAACACATGCAAGGGACTATAAACGCACCGGGGGGGGACTATAAACGCACTGGGGGGGACTATAAACGCACGGGGCGGGGACTATAAACACACGGGGGGACTATAAATGCATTGGGGGGACTATAAACGCATGGGGGACCAGGGGGAGGACTATAAACGCACAGGGGAGGACTATAAACGCATGAGGGAGGAGTATAAACGCATGGGGGGGACTAAAAACATACGGGTAGGAGTGAAAATCCACCAGCGGCGCTGACAACACCGGGTGGGACTAAAATGTACCGGTGGGGCTAAAAACGCATCAGCAGGGGGGTCAAAAACAGGCCAGCAGGGTGGGTGGGGCTGGAAATGCATGAGGGGGACTGAAAACTTACGGGTGGGACTGAAAACACACTGGCGTGGTCGCAAACAGGCAGGAGGGGTGGGTCGAGCTGAAAAAAACACACAGACGGCACTGAAAACGCACGGGTGGGACTGAAAACGCATGAGGGGGACTAAATACGCACCAGTGGGGCTAAAAAAGCATAGATGGGATCGAAAACAGGTAGGTGGGGCGGACAGGACTGAAAACACACGGGTGGACTAAAGGCGTATGGGTGGGGCTGAAAATACACATGCAGCACTGAAAATGCATGGGGGGAACTGGCAGGCAAGGCCAAAAACGAGTGGACAGGGCCATAAACGAGCAGGTGGGGCGGTATACGAGCCGGTGAGACCACAGATGAGCAGGTAGGGATAAAAACGAGTGGGTGTGGCCCAAAACGAGGAGGCAGGGCCATAGGCCAAAAATGCATGTTTAGGGCGAGAGCACGAGGGACTAGCAACAATAGGCACACTCCAGAACAAGGAGCTTGCAAGGGCAAGCATCCATTGTCATGTTGGATGTGGAAAGCAGAAGCGACAAGAGGATAAATAAAATTTTGAACGTTCGTCCACACCATTAGGAAACCTATGCTACACTAAGTACACTTCTATTAGTAGCCTAGTACTACTACAGTTGGTTATAGTGTTGTGGCTGACTTGGAATGGCTCGGAAGACTCCGGTGGACCCTTGGAAGGTGATTGTAACGTTCCAGATCACTTGTAAGCGGCCGATCGGCTTGGAACTCAAATGTCTTTATTGGCATCACAGCCCCTCCCTTCCCCCTGATTTGGAAGATGCTGCCGACTCGGTTGCAATGGGTCGGAAGACTGTCCCAATTTGGCAGCCTTGCAAGGGGGGTTTAGAGATTTCCGACATCGTCAAGCCCGTTTTGTTGAATGTTTGGGGTTCCTCTCGTGCCGTGGCTCCCACAGATATGGTCACCGCTGAACTGCATGACCGAGTCAACACCGCAACCCCGGATTAACGATATGACAATGTTACTGTTGAAGAAATCACATGGTTAGTAACATTTACCCGATACCCGGTTACATGTGATTCATTACACCTCTATGATTACTCATGGAGCCTTATCTCTGACTCATGGACATTCTATGATATTCCATGAGACTCTATCTTGATAACAAGAATAGTTCAGATAGCATGTATAGATAACAGTTACTATACCTAGCATGGTCTGTGCACAGACCTCAACAGTATAAATACTGTACTTTAGTACCATATACTTCAGGTTGCAAGATACACAAGTATCTAACACATTAACTCAACAAAAGTCTACTAGCACTATCAAGTCTAGATTCAACACTCTTGTTCTAGTCATCAGGAACTGGTAAGGTGAGACTCTCTCACCAGCTGCGTTGCTGTATCGAAGAGGTAGTCCCTCGCACCTCCTATTCTCTTCGATAGGTTATGAGCCCCGCCTGGGTCTTGTAACTATCATCTTTCGATGTCTTTACCATTCCCGGCGCTCAACCTTCCTTCGATGACTACTGAGTCAATCTGGTGCTTAATCACCATTACTCTCGCTTTCATGTTCATGGCTTTCTCGTCACCAGCCCATCAGGCTGTTGCGCTCTTATGGGTGTCCACGACTTTCGTCCTGGCCATTCAATATTATTCTGGACCCCGGAATCGTTCTATCGAAGTTCATCTGGAAACTAACACGTCACATCATCATCTAGTTTATTCTATTCGAAGACGTGCTTCAATTTCTCCACCTCCTACATACGAGAATCGCATACGCGATACAGAGATTCCCGCTATTGCTCCACCAGATTACGTAGAAACTTCTTCTCGAACTCTTCCACATTACAATCCAGATTTGGACGATAACTTCCCTACGGAAGTTCTATTCACATCTCAGGAACTGATCACACGATACCGTGAGATCCTGCTCAGCCTACAAAGGCAGCATCCTGACGTCGAAATTCGACAACTTCGTCCTCGCACTCACACAGAAGCCATCGAGTCCTTTTATCCACGACCACTTTCTGAACCTCCTCGTCTCTATATCGACAACAATGGCAATGATTACTCATTCACGCCTAGAGGTCAACCCCAAATCAGAAACAGAGACAGTTCGTCTCGACCACTTCGACGAGAATGTCTATGTTCAGAACACTCTGAACAACCAGAAGACGACTCACGAGATAGAGACCTTCAACGTGAAGAGTCACTCGGAATACTTACCAGGTCGTCACAACGTGATAACCTTGGTGAAAATACCGACGATCGGGGAAGTCTGGACCTTTGAAGACGAATCACTCCGCTCAATAATAGAAGGAGCTGGTATCCCTCTTCAATCCAATACTTACGACGACCCCTCTCTACACTCTACTCGCATTCACTGGCAAGGATACGAATATCATCCTATCCTCGAAGATCGACCACGTCCCTTCAAACGCCACCTCTATCTTGACCTAGACGACGAAACATCATTCGTCGATCCCAACGATATCAATGAAGATTGGTCTCCCCTCTACCTCGTTCCAACAGTCTAAGACTGGAACACGCTCGTGGATAGATACGCTCGCAGAAGACATTGGGCTCTTCACAACAACAGACAGGCTCACATCGACGCCTCACTCAGAGCAGAGGCTCTGGCCATTGCATACCGCAATAGAACACCATCCTACAAAAGGAAAGCGGAATGTGAAGCGGAAGTCGACCATCAGTTGGCAAAACAAGCAGCTCGCGCGGCTCACATTAGGGCACGAATCGAAGATCGCGAACAATGCTGTATACGCCCACTTCGTCGTTCAGTCACCCCAGACGAACCTCGAAACGTTACACCCGCTCTACCCGCTCCCACACTTCCTATCCGACCCATACGCCGTCGGAGACTCGCTGTACCAAGAGGCGCTCCACCTGCCACATGTGCAGTGTGATTACATCAACGCGCACTCAAAGAAATGGATACATATTCCATACAAATCGTCTCGAAAGTTTTTAGAACAATTCAAATGGACTCTTTCTGATGGGTCTCAATTTCTGAACCCACATTATATGCCAGATTTGTCCTCTATCTTCAAACTTCTTGAAACTTCTCAATACGTACAGCCAATGGCTTCTATCTCCATTCCTCTGATTCGTCCTGTTGAAGAGTTTCGGCACAATGCTGACCAAACTTCTTTTTTCCATCAGACCACTGAATTACTCCTTCTTGGAATAATATAACCAAACATGTCGCAAACTAAATCCAAATCTTCCATCACCAAAAACATCCCTGTCTTCGACGGAAGCAATTACATCAATTGGTCTTCCTCAATATCCGGCTATCTCCGAGTACTTGGCGTCTGGTCCATTACAAATGGAACCAAGGTTTATCCCACAGGTGCCACAGCTACTGCGGAAACAATACAAGCTTTTGTGGACTCCGATGACCGTGCCATCGGAACCATACAGGTATTCATGAAACCATCGTTTCATCACCTCATTAGGGAAATGGACACCGCGCACATTGCCGGTTCCAGACTCACTTGGAACACCATCAAAGACCGCTTCAGATCTGCCGGCGCAGCCGCACTTTTTATAGACTTCAATCAGGCCACCAAATACAAAATTGGTGAGAACGAAGACATACCAACCAAGCTCAGCGAACTAGATTCAATCTTTGATCGCTTGACAAATAACGGTCTCACCCTTGACAACAAGATCAAGGCAATGATTATGTTATCCGCTCTCCCACACAGCTGGGATCAACTCGGCTCAACCATTTTGGCAACAACGGCAGCAGCAACACTGCAACCTTCTGACATTCTTCCGAAGATTCATGAAGAAGCTTCTCGACGATCCACTCCTTCTTCGGCCCGCTTATCAACAATACGCCCTGCTAACAAACGTCCATGCAAACACTGCAAATGGACTAACCATACCACTGAACAACATTGGTTCAAGGACGGTGAAGGACCCAAACAACCTTCAGCCGGACCTTCTTCTCAACCGACCCGTGGACAGGCTCCACGCGGACGAGGTGGAAGAGGACGTGGTAACGGATGTGGACGAGGACAATCCTCTTCACGTGGCAAAGGCAAAGGCCAGGCACATGCCCTAGAAGAAGAAGAAGATGCCGTCTCAAACTTCGCGGAACGTTCCGTACACTTCGACGACTCCCAGAACAGATTCAGGGAGATCTCCGACGAAGAAGAAGAAGAAGTAGTCCATGACTACATTGATGATGACAAAATTTCATTTCTGTCACTCAATCCAATTACGCCAAAATTGGATACTGCCGTGGAGGACTATCTCTCCTCCGATTCCTTTCTCGGGAGAGTCCTCAGGAAACTCAAAGAAGATTCCAACGCCTGAGGGCTCCAATCACAAAGCGGATATCATTTCATGGAGACACAAACAAGGTCACTTCGTCTGCCTTGAATGTCAATATTATACAAGTGGCTATCACTGTCCCAATAGGACAGATCTTCCTTCCCTTACCGCGACCACATGGTCATACGAATTAACACTAGGGAACATGAAACGACTTCCATCCCCATGGGTTCAACGGAAGCGCAATGAAGAAATAGATGAATATTGGATGAGGGAATACGGTTATACAGATGATGCAGATTTGTATGATCAATATGATGATGTTTACTCTTATCAGGTGGAATCATCATCTAAGCGACTATCCAAAGACGAACTCAAATCTCTTTGGATGATGGACTCCGGTACTTTGCACCACATAACCCCTTACCGAAGTGATTTTTCATCACTATCACGTAACACGACCACCTGTCGTACTGCGTCCGGAGACGTAATTCCAATGTATGGTCCAGGAACAATTATGATACAACATCATAATGGACATGAAAACCGCATTATCACACTCGATAACGCATACTATGCACCACAAGCCGATCACCGGCTTCTATCCGTATTAACCTTGACAAAACAAGGTTACACTGCCAACATTGGCACGGAGACTCAGCTTTGGGATCCTCAAGGATGACTCGCCATTTCAGCTTCATCGTTACTTGGCAAGTCAGACCTTCACTGGTTCACAGCTACTTGTATGTCACCAGAGTCGGTCATATCCTCCCTTGAGTCGAATGTTTCTTATAACTTATGGCATCAACGTCTTGGACACTGCTCCAAAGGCGCTTTACGACATCTCAAGACATCTACATCCGGATTCCCGGATATTTCCGTTCCAACAACGACACCACCATGTCACGGTTTGTCTACTCGGCAAAGCTACCGAACGGTCATTCCCACCTTCTGACAAAAGGGGGAGTCAACCCCTAGATCTGGTACACACCGATCTTGCGGAGTTTCCCAACACATTCTCGACACCAGAATCGCTAGATGATCACGTTCATCAATGATTACTCATCATTTGCTGGTATTGCTTTCTTAAAGCATAAATCTGAAGCCACCGCTCGCTTCAAGGATTGGCTCGCTTGGGCTGAAAATCAATTAGGCCTAACGCTGAAACATCTACGTTCAGATCAAGGGGGAGAATACTTAGCCACAGAGCTACAGACGTTCCTCACTTCGAAAGGTATTGAACATCAGAAAACAGTACCACGAACACCTCAGCAGAATGGACGAGCAGAACGCTTTAATCGCACAATATGCGAAAAAGCTGAAGCAATGCGATTCACTGCTTGTCTTCCTAATATCTTCTGGCAAGACGCCGTTGAAACTGCACTCCATATCCATAACCGCCAACCTATGCGACGAGGGAACTGGACATGTCCACTTACCCTATGGAACAAGAAAATACCAGACATATCCTACTTCCGAGTATTTGGAACTCAAGCATACGTCTTTATTCCTAAAGAAGATCGTGATAACAAATTATCACCAAAGTCCCAAGACATGACCTTTATAGGATACGAACCTGGAACAAAAGGTTATTGCTTCTGGTCCAAGACCAAGAAACGAGTCGTAATATCATC
>MU124078.1:2977-20059 GCA_014904935.1 Melanogaster broomeanus
GCGACATGGCACAGCCTCTTAAACACTTGGGTCCTCAGCGCCCGCGAAACCACTATTATTTAACATAGACTACCGCTGATTGGCATAGAGCGTATTACATACTCATGATAATAAATATTTTGTGATCATTGATTTCAGGCACATATATGACGCGACAATGACAATTATCAGTGTTCACTTGCTGTCCTTACAGTGATCAGACAGGTGTAAATGTTTTAGATGACTGTGAAATGTAGTAGAATATGACGGGCCGAGGGTATTTACAAAACTTTTTCAGTTACTTTCGAGGGCGACATGACATTGCCAGCCAATTTGCGGTGGTGATCAAAATGCTGATGGCTGTGCGAAGCTTTTCTGCCGTCAGCCTGTCCATAAAGATTCTAACCCTTGTAGAAGTTGGCATAGAGTACCAGGTAGGAATATGTCTGCCATCATGAGCTAGATTGTGATACTTGCAAAACTACATATTTTATGTTAGAATGGATATCAAGCATCTGTATTATTCTGCAAAACTAAGTTACGGAGATTAGCTTTCGAGTGAGCATGGCAGCAATTCTGCCACTTGTGCCGACTAGAGCACCATTCTCCCACGACGCCGACAAATATCGGGAAATTGCCAGTGGTGGGTCTGCATTACCTGCATGACAGAGTTGCAGAGATTAGCTTTCAAGTGAGCATAGCAGCAATTCTGCGACTTGTGCCGATTAGAGCAACATTCTCTCACTCGCTGGCAAATATCTAGACATTGCCATTAGAGGCTGGGTTTTCAATGTCTTATCATAACCCTCAGAAAATTGACCTGACTTTTCGTACTATATAAAAGTGTGTAGGATGCCCAATGAATCGGTTCATGCGTTAGAATGTGTATCAATCTCTGCATTACCCACATGGCGAAATTATGGAGATTAGCTTTCGAGTGAGCTTAGTAACAATTCTGCGTCTCATGCTGATCAGAGCAACATCTTCCCACATGCCAGCGAATATTCTAGCATTGCCACCGGAGGCTGGCTTTTCAATGTCTTGTAATGTACCTTGGAATATTTATGCTTATTATAGTTTTTCCATAGTATATAATGTCCTTATAAGGGTTTACAGGAAAACTCGAAAACCAGTGATGCAGGTGCTGTTGACCCTACTGGAGGGCTCGAAGAGATCAGTGAGTGTCTCTCGTTGTGAAAATTGGAAAGTATTCACTGTCTAGGAAAAGTCGGCACTCAGCCATCACTGTGGTTACATATTGACGCCGCATATGCGGGAATCTTACTGGCGTGCCCTGAATCTAGAGCACTCTCCCTCCTCGATGATATCAATAAATACGCAGACTCGTTTTGCATGAATTTCCACAAGGCAGACGTTCTGCGTTCTTTCGAGAGAGCTAATCATCGGTTGTAGTGCGGTCTTCTCAATATCGACCGCTCTCCTATCTGCATCTGAGACATGCACGTATCAGAGGGACGTGCAGTCTTCCACTCGCTGACGCACTCTTCGCCTTGTTCGACAGACTCGGATGTGCTTGCCTGGCTAGCTTGATGCTAGGCAATCTCATAAGTCGATCCAGTAGCTCAGACGCACGTGTGCCTTAGGACTGTGTATGTCAGAATGCTCATGCGCGTGGTACCGAGTGCCATGTAGAGCATCCAGTCGTTGTACTGGGGGTTTCATCCATCCGGGTTCAAGGTCCAGCTGCCATGGATCAAAGTGCAATGCCAGCGCGTACGATCCGGTTCCTAGGCAACGATCAGGGCAGATCGGCAGAGACAACGTCCAGTCCACATAGCCTAAGGCATTCGCTGCATCAGACCTTTGGCGCCCCGCGCAAGACAACGGACGCTCAGGCACTCTCACAGAGTTTCCTAATCAGGTATCGTTCGTACGAGGTGGCCTACGACAACCTTCACAGATATCAATATTAATACCCAACACTGGCAACGTCGTAAGGAAAGCTTGAGCTATGTAAACCGAAACAATTCTGCTCGTCGAGTGCTTAGATATTTAGAGGACCTTATCGGTACTGGATCTTTCTTCGGCGGTGTTACAATGTGGTTTAGCTCCTCAAAAGCTTCGCAACTGTAGGATGTGCATCACCGCCAGTGTTCCGACAGCAACACGTGCTGTGTCCTTGTGGAAATGCCTTAAGAACCTTGTTAGAGATTCCTTCTAATACACCCAACTTCCTCTTTCTCGTGTACGTACCACTGAGCACGTAGTACCGAGTCATGTTCTTCTCGAGACTTGCAACATCTTTACTGGCTGGCCTTTTGGTTTTGACTGTGATGGGTGTACAAGCCCGACCCCTTGGTGATTGAGTATTCGCTTCCAGTAATAGGGGTTCTCGTTTACTGACCCTACGGCCTCCGTCTTCCAGACGTCGAACTTCTGCATGACAAAGCAATTTCCAAGCGGGCTGCCGAAGGTAGTGTCTTCCTTGCGTTTGCATTGCAGTTTCGCTGACAAACTGCAAGTGCCCCCACCGATGCCAACCCGGTAGATGTAAATTGGTTCTAACTTGAAGCGCTAAACTTACGCTGACTAAGGTGATATCACTCTGTCAACGTTGCCGCAAGATCACATTTGCTCACTATGCCCGCAGCGATGCTTTGAACTCCAGAACTATTTGTTTCTCCATTGTTTTCTTAAAGGTATACATCACGTTGGAAGGATGGCATGCAGTAGACTGGACCATTCTGTTCGATGTCGCCGGAGAGTCGTTCGCTTAGATTGAGGTTTCATCCATGGTTGAAACATAATATTATAGGGATGATGCTTAAGTGTCGTCTATTTTTCGTAACCTTGCTTGGCGTTGGTGGCGTGCATTGGATAGAATCGCTGGTACCTCATGATGATGAAGAGTACGAAGACGTTGAAGTCGAAAACAAGACTCTTACCTGAATCCTGATGTACACAAAATATGTAGTGTGCCTTCTAGATGTACTTGCAGAGCGGGTGACTGGGCGCGAGGCCTGATTTCACAGATCGTTGCCCAAAAACATGGAGGATGACCTGCTTCAACTTATGGTGGCAACATGCGGACTGGATCAAACCATCGACCTCGCACGAAACAGATGGTAGCAGTTAATCGGGAGTGTAAATAATTCGATTGACAGGAGGGAAGTAACCAAGACAGACCTCGGGGTAGATGAGTCTTACTACATGCCAGCAGCACCGCAACACCATGGATCCATCGAAGCAGTCCTCTCTAGTATGACGATGGAACTTTTGATATTGGCAGGAGTAATCTGCTATCACCAGTCGTGAAACACACTACTTGGGTTTTCAGCCTGCCAGTCCCGCAAACCCAAACTGTACGTGACCCTATTGATTTGCCTCGCAGCTTTTGCGTTGGCGGTCTTCCAAATTTAAGGCATCTTCTCAACGGATTAGAGTGCGTTACAAGCCATAACCTGATCGCAAGCCATCTTGACCTCCACCCCCACTATCCAAAAAATACTGAACCTCCCGAAAATCTCACGACCTGGCAAACGATCCATCTTTCTTTCGCATACTTTACTACCCCCAGTATCAGTCAATCCTATTCCTCGGACGGGTCTTATTGCACTCTAGGTATCGGGACCAATCGGCCCTGTCTTCAAACGTGAGCCAAGAGTTCGTAATATTCTATCCCACGCTTGCTACACATGTGGTACTATAATAGAGTGCTCTTCCTTACGAGGGGCTCCTAACCCAGCTTGATTGCGCTGCTGTGGAAGCCGTTGCCCATGGACTGGGGACCAAATCACTTGGTCTGGACGCAAGATGTTCTACAGAGTTTATTCTTTTTCCAAGTAGTCGGCAGGGAGTATCATCGAGGTTAATTGCCATGCACGCCGCCTTTCTCGCACCGACAAAGTAACATCAGGAAGACAGGGCACGTCCGATCCGGGCCTCGGGGCCATAGAATCGACGACTCGGTCGCAATACAGAGCCAGGACCCCGGAGGATTCTCTCCAGAAAAAGCTCGTTCTATGTACATCCACAACACAGCTTTACACTTCGTTGGGGAAGAAGCAGCCTTGTTGTACCCAGTCCCACGCACTGTTCGCCTTCTTCGACAGCTCCGGGACAGCGCCTGACTCTAGCGGGCCCTGGCAGGGATGTATCGTTGGCGTGCAGAGCCATCCAGTCGTTCGGCATCTGGTGGTTTCATCCACGCCAGGGCCTCTAAGCTACGCAGCTGCGACCATGTGACAGCGGACAATGACAGCAATGTAGGCAGGTATGATTACGCACACCAGTGCAAGTAACCGGGCATGATGAGCAACCGTCCACGTTGCAACAACTACAGCATTATGGCGGTCCTGCATCAGACCTTGGCGTCCGCTCGAGAACCCACCGAGGCCACATCGCCAGTGTGACACAGAGATGTCCTAATCAGTCTCCCCTTATGCTACAACGTTAACAGGATTCAATGTTAATACCCGTACTGGACGATGTCGATAAGTAAAATTTGAGCTATGTAAAACCAAGACAACCTAACTCGTCGGAGTGCTAGAATTTAGAAGTACCGGGCACACGATTCTATCGTACCGGATCCTTTCCTCGGTGAATCATACAATGTGACTTGGCCTCCTCAAAAGCCCTCCTAACTGCAGGATGTATATCACCGCAGTGTCTCCATATGTTTCCGAACAGTATAACACGTGCTTGTCCTTGTGGAAGATTACCGTTTAAATGTGTCTTCTGCTGAGGGAGTCTGATGAGCTTCTAATGCACCTATACTCATGACACTTAGTCTTCTCAATGCTCGCGGTAACGCATGCCAGAACTGAGCATACCATGTGTGTCAGTGTATCTGGACCATAGTCTTCTCAACCCTTTTGCACTCAGAGATCCTCATCTCTTCTCTTCTTTTGACATATGGGCTAGTCGTGCAGACGCATGGAGATATCTCCGCCCAAGAACGAGCTGGGATTCGCGCGTCTTGGATCTCTACGTGGTGATTGATCTACCATTCTGACATGCAGGGAGCACCTTTTTTGACACCACGTTTTCGCAGAAACATGGACTAAGGATACACCCAGCAGCGAAGCACCAGTCGGAGCCCTATGATGGCGTCGCCCTTGCATGTTTCTCGAGACGAGGAAGCGGTAGGCTACGATGTACTGTACGTCTCCTACGACCTCTCAAGCCGATCTCTTGTAGACCATGTATCGGGACCAGAGAGGACCTGCGAAGGGCCTTGAAATCGGTCAATTATCTATGCGCTCGAGTTCCAGTCAGTGTTATATTTTGGCGACGACAATGACTTATATGTAAGTAAGGTTTCAAAATTTCGTCTTGTCCCTTCAAGGAATGAGTTTTTTCCATGCGTGACAGGCCTCGTTCCGTACAGGACGCTCTTGTAGATCCCGCTTCAGGAAGATGCTTTCCGGACTGTAACACGTATCAAAGGGGTGGGGCACTTGGTAAGTCCGACAGGGCACTAACATCAGCTTCCTAACCATTGTCTGTACTGTAGATTCCTCAACACCTCCCGGAAAGACTGAGCGAGGCCTTGCTCGACGTATTGTGCACGCTCACCTCTCCCTCTGGCGTTTCCAAGCTGTAATCGTACATACCCATCATTAAAGCCTTCCCGACGCCAGACAAGAACGATCCTTCTTAGCGATATCATTTTTGAATGCAGCCATTCTATCATCCCGAGGTTAACAGAACCTGAATATGATCCCGCGTGACCTCCTTCAAACCCCTCCCAACCTTGAAGGTTGAATAAATCAAACGATTGCAGAAGTCGTTTTGAGGAGATTTGATAGCTTCTGTCTTCTAACTCGATCGACTGACAGAAGCATCCAATTAGGTATTGTGGGTTGATTGTGAGCGAGAGAGTATGGTACATGCATACATACATATCTATTCTAACAGCTAGCATCGAGGCAATGCGAAGAAGAGGTCGAAAACATACACAAATCTTAGTTGAAAACCAATGTTCCTAAACGACATGCCAACCATCCAACTCTAACTGAATCGATCTTCTTCGGTGTGCGCAGATTGACCTATGATGGGCTGTGCGCGTCCGACTCGAGATCCAGCTCGGGTATATGGTACATGGAAGTCATCAGGACTACGTGTCAATATCACCTTTTAAGTCGTCGGTACACCCGTAACATCGCTATTTCATCTGGAGACAAGACGTTCCGCAAAGAGAGATCGTCTTCCTGTGAAGTTTGCCTGGAGGTCGGAAGCACACACTTCGACACCGACGACGGTTCTACGGTGGACATCACAGCTGAAGCTGACGATGATGCTCCACAGGATGCAGCCTGAGCGACAGTAGGGGACAACGAGTCCGTCCAAGATGGAGGCTGTGGCTGTGGCGATATGTGTGCTGTCTCCCTCAAGCTCTGCGCTTGATTGGGGGCTGCTGGTGGATGGACAGGCGGCACCGAGGTATCTGTGGGCGGTATGATCGCAATGGAGGGAGAAGACTGATTAGAGGCAGGAACAGAAAGGGGAGTCGATGTCCTGTCACTAGCACGAAGCCCGTGTGAGAACAGTACGGGTTGCTCGCTCGAAAGAGGGGCAGTGGTAGTGGCAGAGGGACGTTTTTTCAGACGTGACTGCACCAACAATCGATCTAGTCCTTCGAGGAAACGCGACATTTTGTGTGCGGGGAGACCACTTGACTGGACTTGGTTCTCGACTGGATTGTCATCTGGATCACGCTGGCCAAAACACATGTACGAGCATAAATGATAGAAACACCCGTGCTTGTCGGATTCCACTACCATTGCGAAGATCTGTGGTGGTTTCTGAATTAATGTTTGGCGACATCATGTAGATTTGTCAGACATACAGGACGATCCCGTCCCTCTGCAATCCAGGTAGGAGTTGACAGTTGACAGTTTTGATGCTGTGGGACGATCTTTCAATGTTGAAGACGGGTCATATAGCCCACCAATGGTACTCACATGTAGAAAGGAACCAGCTGCACCGTGCTGCTAGATACGTGATTGTCAGATCTTCAAATACAAAGAAACAGCGAAGGGAGATGACTAAACACCTCATTCGAGTTTCTGTCCGCAACACCTATCTCCACCCCTTCGAGGGGAACCCATGCTTGTGAAGTAGATTCTTCGTGACGTCGCGTGAAGGCTTGGCGAACTCGATGGACTCGACCACGAACTCGTTGTCTGCTTTGACTTGCATAGGCAGCATGAGGGTTGGGAGTAGGAGTGGACCCAGCATGACTTGGATCGGAGTCGGGCTGTTTCCCGTTATGTTTTGGGGTGGGCTCTTCAGGAGTGGTATCCGGTTGCGGCTTTCAACTGGCGTTAGCACGAAGACCCGTTACAGTGAGAAGCACTCTTACATCCACGCCAGGTTCAGCTGGTGCACCCTGGACTACTGGTTGACGATATGGCTGTGATCGCGTAGGTAGATCACGTCTCGGCGAGTAGTAATGAGGAAGTTGACTGCGATTGTACCTTATCTTTCCATCTTTCTCCTTGCGCGTGAATGGGAATTGGATCTTGGAAACGCGCTTCTTCTGGGGTAGTGGGATTTCTAGACGGGATGCGGCTGGTACCTGTGAAAGTTGTATGAGAATATAAGCGAAAAATAGAGAGAATGCCACGAACGTTAGGCAAATCTGCATGGAAAAAGTCACCGTACAGTAGGTCGGATATGTCCTCAGCAGGTACTACTGCAGGGCGCTGAAGGAATAATGAGAGCGGGTTCTATGCCATGGTGACGGAAGACTGACATCCAGGAAGTCGCGCAGGGATGATGACTCGCTGGTCACTCCCTCTGCGTCATCCTTCCCTGCCACTTTCTTGCCCTTGTCGTTGTCGATGGTGCGTTGCATGCGTTGCTTCTCTTGAACCGAAGGCTGGAGTACAGTTTCGTGAGTGTACGTCAATGGAAGTCAAGTTGTAGTAGATTTGGGATGCGCATACGTCGGAGAGTTGCTGTGAGCCAAGATTACAGATGGGAAACATGGTTGGGCACGTACTGCGTCATTCAATGTAGTCACTGAGTTCTTGAAGAGTGACGGGGCAATAATGCCATGAAGGCTCCAAATGCGAACCTTCTTGTCGGCTCCCCCACTGACGAGATGACTGCCATTGGTTGAGATTGCCACAGACTCTACGGGGGCGTTGTGCTGAAGAGCGGGACCGAGTTGTCGTCGTGTCAGCGTGTCCCAGATACGGACTGTGTTGTCCCACGAGCCAGATACAAGAAATTTGCCATTACGTGAGACTGCCATGCAGCGGACAACGCTGTTGTGGCCATCGCATTGGTGGAGTAGTGAGCCAGTCGAGGGGTCCAAGAATTTGATGGAACCGCCCCACAACCCAACGATGAGTCGCTGGCCATCGGGCGTCCATGCCAGTGAGCGTGCATCCACTTCGATGATGGGCGGGATGATCAGTTCAGCGGAGTCGCTTTGCCAGATTCGTATGTCAATGCGGTCACAACTGGCGATCTGGTTGCCATTTGGAGAAACGCGAACCGAGTAAATCCAGTCAGCGTGTCCTGTGAAATCTGCGAGTCGTTTTCCCGTCATTGTGCTCCAGACAATCACCATCCTGTCATCTGATCCGCTCACAATCCTCGTCGAATCTGGGGAGAAATCCAACGACCAGACCCAATCCGAGTGTCCCTCCAACTCGCCGACCTTCTCGTGGGTTGTTGCGTTCCAAAGTGTGATCAGCTTTTCACTCCCTGCAGTCGCTATCCATCTTCCATCACCTGAAGTAGCGACTGCCGACACCCTACCTCCCGTGTTCCTCATTGTCCCCACCTCACGACTGTCTTTGACCCTCCATGCTCGAACACTGCCATCACCAGAGCCACCGACCACCTGGGTTCCATCGGGCAGAAACGCCACCGAGTATATCACACCCGTATGTCCATGTAGCACTAACGGCGGCAACGGGAGCCCTTTAACGCGCCAGTACGGAATCGTCGCCGTATCGTAGAGCCGCGACATGTAGATCTGTGACCTGCCAGTGATACAGCGAAAGACAAAAGGGGACTGTTAGCGCGGTGTGTTTCGAGACCTTGTGGTATGTACGTGGTGTCCGTCTGTTTAACACATGACACCGTGCGTCAGGTTCACTGCAAACCAGGTACACGCAGCTTCCTCGTGGGCTTGGGCATCGATCTTTATCAGATAGATAAGCAACGTGCACCAATCTACGGATTTCGAAGCCAGTTCAGCTGGCCGCGCTGGTAGTAACATGAAGCCACATACGTCAGAGTTCTAGCGCAATAACCAGCTCATGCTTGGAGGACGTACATGCACTTCGCTCCTTACGAATCAACTACTGTCACGCTATTCCACAACGATTCCATGGCAGATGCAGCGTCGAGCCTACCAGCGCTAAGCTTGATCCTCTACCAATAGAAGCACACTGAGATCAGGTCACTTATTCACGTTCAGGTCTCTCTCTGCTTATCTTGTTGTGGAGGCGGGCTTTTATTTTCGGAGTATTGCTACTCTGTTGATTCCTGCAAAACGTTGCTTCTCGCCCACCCTCAAGCCGTCCCAACATCTCCGCAAGAGGCCATCGTCGTACATGAAACAGTTCGCATGTGTGTTTACGAGTAATACGCGCACTATCAGCACTCTATTATCATTACCCTCGATGGACTTACTCTCGTTCTTGTGCACCTGATGACCCCAATGCTCGATCCGTCGATGCGACGTTCGGCATGGTTTCATATCCAAAGGGACTCTCATCCCGACCAATATTACTTCCGTCAATCGCTCCGCTGCGAGCTAGACCCGGATTGCCCTAGGGACAGTGCCTCGAGGAGGATGGGATCCCAAAGAAAGTACAGGAGGTTCAGGGACGTCAGCATCTGTTGACGTTCGTGGATGGTTCCTGGTTGGCAGCGAGAGTCCGTAGTGTCAGGTGGGCCGCGGAAGTTGGCCGAGGGCTCCAATGCCACAGGTATCGACCGCATGCTCCTCGAAGGGGACGAGGTTCGAGCTTGGAAGTATCAGCTGACAGAACGACGTTTTACAGCATCCAGAGCCAACGCAATGTGATCCGTGCCAATCTCATAAGAACCCCGCCGATTCACTTGCCCACCTCCCGTCCCAAAGTCTTGCAATCTGTTCAAGAGCCTCCTCTCCGATGTCGGTGGCTGTCGAAGAGAGACAACGAATCAGCAGGTCGAAGGACGCTGGTCCGAAGTACTTTGACTCAGCCCGATGCTGTTTGGGGACGGATGTTGGCTGATCGTCCATCGGCCGTTCATAGGTCCTCCCTCCCTTCGCGCCTCTCTGTGAGACGAGTAGAAAGCATTCTAACGGAATCGAAATCCTTGTGTGGTCCTAGAGCGATCGCGCACTTTTATGTGAGGGAGGTGTGGGTATATGTTTTGACTCATGGGGGAAGGGGTCTATAAACAATCTGGCGAATTCGGACGAGGAATTGATCCGCCTGGAGAGAAGCTGATCTAGAACGCTACAGGTTGGCAGGGAACTTTTGCGGGAAGAAGTAGAGAGTCACCAGAGGTAGGAATACTACCTCATCGTACGGATACTCGTACTCACCAAAATTTAAAAAGATAACGGAATGCATTGAGCGGGGCTTTCGCTGATGGAGCAATTCACATACTGCCCAGGTATTCTATGACTGGGCCCACAAAGTACGCTACAGAACCGATGGGCTGAAAACGTTGCTGAAAAGACTCGTTTAAAGCTACACATCCGTCGGGCACTCGACACTTTGGTTCTCCAGTCTTGACCAAGGTCCGGAGGTCGTGGACGAAGGCTAAGAAGCTATACCAGAGAATGGGTGATGTTTCGAACGTGCTGCTCGAGAGAACGAGGGATATGGAATGCTGGCATCATGGAAAAAAGACAAGGTGATCGCTCTGAGCGAACCCGTTCGCACCAAGTTTGGCCAATTCGTCGACCACATGTCAGTCGCGAAGAGAACCACCCCCGTCATCGCGATGCTTATGAATGAATGGCTAGATACGCTATTGCAAATGGTGTGGAGGTTACCGGGGGGGGTAGCGTCCCGATGTCATGTCAAGAGAGAGACACGTCCAGCCCCGAGCCTGGCAAGTGTGATGATGTTCGTTGATTCACGTACATTCTCAACTGACATATAAGATCAATATTATCAAAGCTCGAGCCTGCCTGCAACTTCTACGTATTAGTCCTCGTGAAGCCCATGCTCAGTCCTGACGGCCTAGAAATCTACACGACCTGAAGTTGAAGCTCATTCAAGGTGCATACGAGGGACGTGATATATGGACCAGTCGTGAAGACGCGTTCAGATGTCTCCGCCCGAGAACAAGTTGGAATCCGCTGGTCTCGAACCTCTACGTGGTGACTGATCTACCATTCTTAGATGTAGTGGGGAGCAGCTTTTTGACACGCGGTTTTCTCAGAAAGACGGATTACGGCTACGCCCTGCAGGGAAGCACCCAGTCGATGGGGTCGCTCTTATTATTGCCAACGATAAGGATTATATGTAAGTGCAATTAAATGGCGTCCGACCGTCCTTCAACTCCAGCTGGTGCACATGATGCTTGATCTTCTTCGGTGTGCGTAGGTTGACCTATGATGGACTGTACGTCGGCCTCGAGAGCTGGCTCGGGTATGTAAGTCATCAAGACTACGTGTCAAGATCACCTCTAAGCCGTCGGTGTTCGCGTATGATCGTTATTTCTTCCGGAGACAAGATGTTCCACAAAGGAAGATCGTCTTCCTGCGGTGAAGATGGGGGACACTTAAGTAGTAGGTCCTCCAACAGGGACGACTGCGTCAGCTTCATGACGGCAGTTGATGATGAAGTTGCGGAAGATGTAGTCAGGTCGATCGCAGGAGACAGCAGATCCGACGGGTGGGGGTTCTCAGGGAATGCGTGGTCTGAGAGTGGGGTACCGGATCCAACCGAAGAGGGAGCCACCTCGATGCTTGCTGGATGATTGAGTGGTGCTGCGGCCTTGGTTGGAGGCATTTGGACCGGATAACGGGATACCTGTATGACGTGAGGCTGCATTTAGAGGCTGGAAAATGGGTAAACCACGGTGTAAACGCACAATGGAGTTGTCGTCATCCCTGTATGGCCCGTCTCCTACATCAACAAGTTTGACATCAGCGCAAAAAACCGACCAGTAAATGAAGAAAAAACACACGATAACAAAAACAGAGCACGTTAACGACCACCCTCCAGAAAGACGGCCCCACATCGTCGTCACGCTGGATACGTTGCATGCGCGGGTCAGAACTGGAGCTGGGACTGCTGGGGCGATGTTCCTGTTGCTGCGAAGTGCCAGTAGCATTGACAGTCGATGATCCCGCCGGCAGCTGCCTCTTCGGGGTTCCCTTCCTCATTGTCTTCGGATGACTACGCAGAGTGGCCACAATCTGTGCAAAGAACATGTGATTATCAAACCAGATACAACTAGGAGGACTTGGGTGCATACATCCTCCATTTGTCCATACGCGACATAAGTCCTTTTCACGCGAATCGGTGCTTGTGGAGTGGATTCGTCGCGACGTCGCACGATTCCCTGACGGATTCGATCAACTCGGTCACGAACTCGTGGATTGGCATAGTTTTCTGACGCCATGGGAGGTGGAGTGGATGCACGGACGGTGTCATCTCCGGGAGCATGTTGATTTTGTTTCTCCTTATCCACGGCACTGAGTTCTTGGGGAGTAGTATCCGGTTGCGGCTTCAATTGGTGTCAGCACGACGACTCGGTACGCTGAGAAGAAACACTCTACATCTACGAGACATTCTCTGGGCGCTATCTCGACTGCTAGATGATGGTCTGGCTGGGTTCGCGTCTGTCCAGAGGTAGGTTACATCATTGGTGAGTAGCAACTAGAGAGATGACTGCGAACGTACTTTATCTTCTCCATGTTTCTTCTTGCGCGTAAATAGGTTACCGAACTTGGAAGCGCTCTTCTTCTGGGATAGTTGGATTTCTAGACAAGGTGCAGTTGGTGCCCCTGTGGAATGGGGTATGAAAACCTAAAGCGAACATACAAAGAATGCCACGAACGTTAGGAAAATCCGCGTTGAAAAAGTCACCATACAGTGGGTCACATGTGTCGTCAGCGAGTACTACTGCAGGGCGCTGAAGGAATAATGAAAACGAATTTCATGGTATCGTGATGGAAGACTGACATCCAGGAAGTCACGTAGCGAAGATGACTCGCTAAGACACCTCTTTAATGGGTCCACTCCATCTGCGTCATCCTTCCCAGCGACTTTCATGTTCTTGCTGTTGTCATCGACGCGTTGCGTGTCTTGCTCTTCTTGAGGATGGGGCTGCAGTACAGTTTCGTGAGTGACGTCAGTGCAAGTTATTTACGTTGTAGTAAATTTGCGATGCACATACATCGGAGAGTTGCTCTGAATCAATATTTACTTCGTCTACCTGCATGGAGGTTCAAGAGTTGACGGAGGCCGGTGCACAAGTGGGAAAAGTAGGCACGTACCGCGTCATTCGATGTCGTTGCTGTGTTCTCGAGGAGCAACGGAGGAATGATGCGATTCAGGCTCCAAATGCGAACCTTGTTGTCCTCTCCCCCACTGACGAGATGTCTGCCATTAGGTGAGATTGCTGCGGAAGATACTGCGGCATCGTGCTGAAGTGAGGGACCGTGTTGTTGTTGTGTCGTCATATCCCAGAGACGGACTGTACCGTCCCATGAGCCAGATACAATGAATTTACCATTCCGTGAGGCTGCAATGGAGTGGACAACGTGGTTGTGGCCATCCCATTCCTGGAGCAGTGAGCCAGTCAAGGGATCAAAGAATTTGATAGAATCCCACCAGCACCCCGCGATGAGTCGCTGGCCATCGGGCGTCCATGCCAATGAAACTGCATCCACTTCGATGGGCGGGATGACCGGTTCGCCGGCCTCGCTTTGCCAGATTCGTATGTCGTTGCGGTCACAACTGGCGATGTGGTTTCCATTTGGAGAAAAGCGCACCGAGTCAACTGACCACATGTGTCCTGTGAGATCTGCGAGTTGTTTTCTCGTCGTAGTGCTCCATACAATCACCCTGTTGTCCCACGCTCCACTCACAACCGTCGCCGAGTCCGGGGAGAAATCCAACGACCACACCCAATCCGAGTGTCCCTCCAACTGGCCAACCCTCTCGTGGGTCGTTGCGTTCCAAAGTGTGATCGCCTTTTCACTTCCTCCAGTCGCTATCCATCGCCCATCACTTGAAGTAGCGACTACCAACACCCTACCTATTTCCTTCATCACTATCCCCATCTCACGACCGTCTTTTACCCTCCATGCTCGAATACTGCCGTCGTCAGAGCCACTGACCACCTGCGTTCCATCGGGCAGAAACGCGACCGAGTTTATCGTAGACGTATGTCCATGTAGCACCACCAACGGCGGCGATTCGAGCCCTCTAATGCGCCAGTACGCATTCCTCGCCGTATCGTAGAGCCGCGACATGTCTATCTGTGACTTGCCAGTGATACAGCGAATGACAGAAAAGAGGATGGTTGGCGTGGTGTGTTCCGGGACTTTATTGTACGTCACGTCCGTCGTTTACCCCATGGCTATGTTCACAGCAAAGCAGGCACAAGCAGCCTCTTTGTGGGCTTGGGCGCCAATCTCTATCGTATAGGTGATCAACGTGCGCCGATCCACATATTTCGACGCCAATTCAGTCGGGCTCCGGTAGGAACATGACGCTCACATATTTCAGTGTCATAGTGCGTGGCCAGGGCATCTTGGAAGACAGACCAACTGCATCGAACTTGAAGACGTTATAAAATCGTCGGCAATTGTCAAGGGGACGCGCACGGAATCATTTTCGATGGAAGCAAGGCTGTGAACGTGACACGCTATTCCATGACAGAAGGAGCGTCGACCCTGCCAGTGCCAAGCTCGAAAGCTTGACCTTCTAGCGTAGAAGCGCACAGGGGTCAGGTGTCGGGAAACCCTAAAACTCAGTGCCGGCGTTGTCGTATAGTCAAGGAGAGATTGAGATAGACGAGAACCTAGCAATACACTGTATGTGGTTTGTAAAACAGAGGAGAACGAACTGAGGAATGATACGGATCGAGGATGATAACGGATCGACGAGGGCTATATACTAGGAAAGGTATGACGAGTACTGCGATGAGGGATTGTGGCTGATGACGATGGGATGATTTCATAACAATACCCCCCCTTCAAGGTCGACGTCCTCGTCGACGGGATCTTCGAGAGCATCATAGAATAGGTCAACATCTCGTCCTAACAAACGGATCGCACCTGGGGCAGGAGTGGTAGGATGAATGAGAACCCAGGGCGGTAAGCTAGAAAGAAAGGAAATTGAATGACGCTCGAGATATTCTTGGAACTTATCATTGATTCCATGTTCATCCTCAAGATTCTTTCGTGGTTCCCATGTATTCTCTTCCCGAGGTAGGCCCTTCCACTTCCACCACACCCTGGCAGAGTTATGCATAATCTGTGGCTACTGTAGATAGGGAGTTTTGCATAATTGGTGAGGGTCCTCCTTGCTTCCCTTTATCAATAATTGTGAGTAGCCTCCAGCACTGCTTCTCCTTCCCATTGGTATATTAATTTCCATTTTTTATGTTTTGAGGCACTGATCTATGTTGTGAGATCACCTATGATTAGATAGTCTATTATTATATAATTGCTCCGCTTTTTGACTACCAAAAGGGGATATCACAGCCACAACATAATAATAGACACTTCCTTTTGTCAAAACACCCAAAACATATCCAAATCAGGCCGGAGTTTTCATTATCTAATCTTCCCACACATGTTTCAAGCTCTAGCAGCTCATTTCTCCACCACATTTGATTGGCTCTTCTTCTAAGTTTGTAGATTAGGCTATGTACATGTCACAGATCATAAGCTACCACTTTTTCATATGTTTTTTATTGTGTGATGAGTAGCAATGGGTTGATTGAGCTGGATGGTTGAAAATTTTTCAAACTCAGCTGGTGGCTGAGAGGTGGCTGTGGCTGCTGTGGCTGGTAGGTACTGCCACCGCTTTTTTGGGTGCTTATGTAAGCAAAAAAGCGCCACTACTCCCACCACATTACCACTTTTGGTTAATATAACATATCAGCCCCTGGCCCCCTTCCTCAGCCTTTTCTGCTTTACCACCCTTGCTCCCTTCCTTCTGGTGGCAACATATGTAGTAGTTTAGTACCCTAGTACATAATAGAACATAATTGACTGCTTATATAATTTTATTTGAACCAAATGAGCTTTCTAGGACATGATTTAGGTGTAAAACATAACAAAAAGGGTCTAGAATTTTGGTATTTTAATAGGAGAGTGTCCGGGAGGGTTCCAAACATCACTTAGAAGTTATGTGAATGTTTTCTAGAAGAAGCTTAAGCCCCTAAAGTGTCCAGTATAGGGAAAAAGATCATAGCCTCCTAAAAACATAAAATTAAACATATGGACATATTCTCCAGGCAAGATACATGTGCTATGGTATTCCCAGGTGTATATTTACTATGTTAGCAATATATCAAAAGCCTGTGGCAACAGGATGGCTCTCTGTGACTCTACCTCTATGTCTCCTCCTACCCCCCTACCTTCTGAAACTTGAGTTTCCTGCCTATATCTCTTCAGGGCAGTATGATCCTAGTGTAGGTATGATATGACATGACTCATTCACAATGTCAGATGTATTGACAACTTTGGTCAATCAGCATGTATACAGAAGGGTATATTTCACTTCATTTCATGTATTTCCACCTATATAGTCTCTTCCAGACACATGTAGCCCTTCTAAGATATGTTCATATACACTCCTGTGTGACTTTTACATCCAGGATCAGCTCCCTATGTCCTGTAGTATTCAGCTGATCACCCAATCTCTGTTGAGTTACTGATAAGGTCCCTACATGGCCACATCTTTATATTATTTAGATCAGAAAGTTGGAGCACCTCTCTGACATCTATATAGTCATGGGCCAATAGTCCCAGAAGCATCCATACATAATTGAGTGAGCTCTGAGCATTATAGATAAGAAATAGAGTGTGGGAATATTTTAATAAGTGAAGCAAACATATGAAACATATCTTAAAACATAACATTAGGACATTTTTGGGTGGAAGATTTGATTCAAAATTATGTAGTACTGATCTATGATCCTACA